>CM046034.1:32099135-32227112 GCA_025215565.1 Flaveria ramosissima
CAGCGAGCATTGAGCAGCCTTCGTTCCTAACTTGTCTTGTGAGTGAAAACTTTTTGTTGACTTTTGCTGACTTAATAGGAGATGATTACTTGATTATATAAAGATTAAAGTATCAAACCTTCTGTTTGACTGATTATGTAAAGACCAAAACATTATGTTTGACTAATTGTATGAAGATTAAACCTTCTGTTTGACTATTTTATACTAAATATTCGTTGTTACTTGTTAGGTCACTCTTTAGTCTTTTATTTTGTTTAGAAAGCATAATGGATTCAGGTTCAAGCAAGTCTAATAGCTTTGGAATAAATTCAAGTGACCCGTCTAGAAAATATGGAACTCAAGATCCTAAAAATAGGTCAAATATTTCCTGTAATTTTTGCGGGAAAATGTGCACAGGAGGGGTTTTTCGACTGAAACAACATCTTGTGGGAGGTTTTAAGAATATTGTTGATTGTCCAAAGTGCCCGGTGCATGTACGGGAGGAGGTACTTGACTTTATGCAATAAAAAGAAAAAGAAAAGGTGGAAAATATTATGAACTCAATGATGCGAGGTAATATATATGATCTTGATGATGATGATGATGTTGAAGAGTGTGATGAAATGGCACCCACCGCCACCGGTAGTAGTAAGGCTTCCGCATCTCAACCTAAAAAGCCTAGAGTAAAAGGTCCTATAGATATGTTTTTTAGTCAAACTAGAAAGGATGTGGGTGGAAGGCAACAAACGATCAATGAAGTTTGTCGTAAGGAGCTAAGAAATAAGGCGTGTAAAGAGTTGGCAAAATGGTTTTATGATGCGGGCTTGCCTTTCCATGAGGCTAACTATGATAGTTTTCAAAAAGCAATTGAAGCCGTTGGATAATTTGGCCCATGATTGAAAGCACCAAGTATGTATGAGTTGAGAGTTCCTTTGCTAAATGATGAAGTAAATGAAATTGACACATCATGGATGAGCACAAGAAAGTATGGAAAGACAAAGGTTTTTCAATTCTTTCCGATGGATGGCGCGATTCGGTGGTTCAAAAGGACATTATAAATTTTGTTGTAAACTCTCTAAGTGATGATGATGATGATTTGGTATTTGTTGGTGAGGATTTGACATATGGTCAAGTAGGTAGAGCTAGAGGGGTACATGAGCCTTTTTATGCGACAAGAGCGTCAAGAGTTAGAGGAAACGATGAAGGGGCCGGTCCATCAAGAAAGGAAAAGGGGAAACAGTTATATGATGAAGATGAAATTGAAGAAGATATCGGATTAAGTGTTGTTGATCTTGAGGGAGATGAGGCTTGGGTTGTTGATGAATGATTGATTTCAATTTTCAAACACTTATTTATGTTTTTAAAGTTGTTGGTTGTTGAATGAATGATTTGAGACAATTATTTATCTTTTTAAAGATGTTTAATTATGTTCTAAACTTAAAATTATACGTATGTTTTGTGTTTATGATTATGAAGTGAAATGTGTCATGCATAATATAATTTTTTATTATTATTTTTAGTTTTAGCGCCTCGCATACGTGAAGCCCTCGCCTCGCGCTTCAGGCGTGGCGCCTCGAATTTTGGTACCTAAACGCTTCGGAGCGCCTCGCGCTTTTTTAAACCAAGATCATGCCCAACTTGCTACTATAAAATCTATTTGAGTCTTTCAAAAAGATTTCGTGAAGATGTCGTGAGTTAAAATTTTGTCTTTACATGAATCGATTGAATGGATGGAGGATCTGCCAGAGTGCTCACTACACGATCCCTGATAAGATGACAATCGACTTCAATGTGCTTCGTTCTCTCATGAAATACTTGGTTCTTGGCTATGTGTATACCGGATTGGCTAGTACAACCTTATCAAATCGTTAGAAACAACCCTAAGTTCTTTGAGAAGACAACGAATCGAAATCAATTTTGAAGTAACATCCACCATAGCTCTATACTCTTATGCAGCACTTGATCTAGATATTGTATGTTGTTTCTTACTTTTCCACAACACTAGATTTCCTCCAACGAACACACAATACCCGGTTGTAGATCGTCTTGAAATAGGGCAACCAGCCTAATCAACATAAGAAAACCCGATATCTGTCCGTCTCCTTTTTCTGTAAAAGCACCCACACAACAATGACCTTGATCAAAATACAAGATCCCTAGACCTGGGGTAGTCTTAAGATATCTCAGTACGCGAAGAGCAGCATCCCAGTGCCCGGTGTACGGAGTGGCCATAAACTGACTTAGAACAATAACAGCAAAGGAGATATCTGGACGAGTAACGATCAGATAGTTAAGCTTTCCAACCAACCGCCTATATCGTTCATGATCCTTCATTGGGCTTCCGTCCTCCTAGAAGAAGTTTCCCAGTAGGAAGCATTAGGGTATCTACTGGTTTGCAGCCCAGTAAACCACACTCAGCCAACATATCAAGAACATACTTCCGTTGAGAGAGAAGTATTCCTTGTGGAGAGCGCGATACTTCAATCCCAAGAAAGTATCAAAGTCGACCTAAGTCCTTGATATGGAACTAAGAGCGAATAAACTGTTTGAGCTTTGTAATTTCGTCCTCATCATCCCAGTAACTATTATGTCATCTACATAAACGCATTTATGACCCACCTCGTGCACCATATATATGCCTATTGCTTTTTGCAAATAACCTAGTCATCACATACCCTATCTAGGATTATGTGGCCTACTCTCACCCCATGGCTATACTACTTCCTTTAATTCCTACCTAGTTATTAGGGATGTGATGACAGCTCTTGTTCACCCAGAATGAAGACATGCCATGGAAGACGAGATAAGGACTTATTAGACAAGTAATGCATTAGTCTATATTAGAGACTTCTATATGTAATTGTTTTTCCTATATAATCCCCCAGCATCCAATAATACAAGATACAATTACCAAGTTTAACTTGGTATTAAAACTTTGTCGCCTAACCCTTAATCAGCCTCCATCCTTCTGCCACGAACCCTTCCATCGCAGTTGTTTTTCGAAAAAACAATGGCTCTTCTTGCTATTTTTTCCCCAACTGAGAAAACTACTAAATAACTAGTACTTCATATATAAGAAATCGATTATTGTTAAATCATTTTTTGACTAACCAATAAAACTATAATGCTTAAGAGAGAGAGAGACTATTGACAGACTATTGACAATTCATACGATCATATAAGTAAATGATAAGTAAAAGCATTCAGCATGGAAAAGATGAGAGTCGGAAGCTTTGTATTAAAGGTATCATTTATTATGGTATTTGACAACTTACCCTGTTACACGGATTTGCTTTTGTTTTGTCCTACCAATCCAATCAGCAAATTCAATTGTATTGGGTACCTGCAAATACAATAGCAAAATTCAATAATGTTATAATTTTTATCCCCCAACTCAAAAGTTTTTTGTTTTTTCTCTTAATGAGATAAAAATGACAAGGAACTACACAGCATATATATTCAAAATTATGTATAAATCTTGGAATATGTAAATATAAAAAGAATTACCGTGGCAGAGAGGAGAACAAAATTGATATGCCTTGGAAGCATTATGATAACCTCTTCCCAAACAACCCCTCTTTCAACATCATTTACATAATGCACTTCATCAAATATAACCTACTCACCACCAATTTAGACGAAATCAAGTCACGTGTATTAATTAAAATATTGTAAGAAACCTAGATGAAATGTTGAACCACAAAGAAATAAGTAGAGGTGACAATTTCACGAAGCTTTTAGTCGATATCACATAGTATGCACATGTTATAGTTGTATAAATCCCTCATTACAACTTTTATTAATAAAAAACTACCGAATACAAGCCTTCACACTAGCTTCTCCATCCCAATCCCCCCATATTTACACTAAAAACACTATTTTTTTACTCTCTTACAATTAGATAACACTTCTTTATCATTACTTTTCTCTCCCCACCACTCACCGCCACTTTTAAAAATATTAAAATATTTCGGGGGATTGTACCATGTTTCCCCAAATATGGGGAATCACGGACAATCCCTATAAATTTTCTCTCTCCTTCACTCACAACCATTCCCACACACTCACATAAAAAATAGAAAACCTACTGTGAATGCTCCAATGATAACTTACCATATGTTTATAGTAGAATTTACTTGACCCAGAAGTAAATAACAAACTATCCTAATCCTACCATAACTCAACCTGTTTGGCTAACTTAAAGATATGAATGCGCCAACTCCAACATTTAAATTTAGCGAACTTACAAACTGACTCTTCTAGTTTTGCACTTTATCAAGATTAGTCCAACAATCACACCCCTAATCTTGAATTTGATCCTTTCATGTCATTTACTCCCAAGATCTCTCTCATCTCTTGAATTTGATTCTTGGCAACACTATGCTAAGCAATCAACCCTTTGTTCATCCCCGCTAATTTGTTCGCCCTTTATTTGCTCCCATTCAACACTGTGTTATGAAATGATACCATGTGTTAACAAGCTTACTTCATCCATGAAAAACATGAATTTTCTTTAAACCCATGGCTGGTTTGTTATCTACTTTAGCCACAACCTGCTCCTCCTTCCTTCCAGTTATTTCCAATAGTAGTCCTCTCAACCGTATTACTTGGCAGGCTGCAGATATGGCAATATGGCTTCACAAGACGACTCCACTATTCTTGTCTCTATGAATCCAACCCATCATTAAAAGAATGTATCAAATCATTAGTTCCCTTCCATCATCTACATCGGCCAAATGGCTTCTATCACTAAAATCGAGCAATTTTCCACTGCTATTCCTTCGGTAATGAATTCCCAGATCCCAAAATCCAAACTGTTTGAGTATTTTTTCCGCGTATCCAGTTTGTTTTAGTGAGATTCCTTGTTGTTTTGAGCTACATCAATTCCTATATAGTATGATAGAAGATCGAGATTGCTCATCACAAATTAAGATTCCATTTGTTTCTTGAAGGATACTATAACTTTGTTATCAATTCCAATGACGATTAGGTCATCGACATAAACTCCTACAATCAGGAAGTCTTTGTTGGAGTCTTCTTGCACACGGCTGACTCTTGTCTTGGTTCTAAAAAGTGCGAATATTGTGTCCTCTTGACAGTCTGGTTTGTGTAATTGGTCGAAATGAGTATCGGGCACTGGAGCAAGATAGATAAGTAGTTCTCATGCGTGTATACTGAGTCCTATGTTCTGTTTCTTCTGTTGTATGTCAGCGGAGTTCGCGATTCTTGATCCAGTCCTTTGGATCACAATCGAGTCTGATTTTCCACTTAATATCAAGTTCTAACAGAAGGATTAACATCAATGTCTTTGATCGGCAAACTTATTTGATTGAGCAGAAAGCTTTGATCGGCAATTAAACTACCCTATTGATTCTGGACACACATCACCAATTGACGCTTTTAATTGATATCAGATTAGTAGGCACAGATCTCGGTTGTAGAAATCCCGCTCAAAGAATCTTTTATCATATTACTAACGAATACAAACAATGAGAACCTACGATCTATTTATACCAAAATTTGCTTGACCCCTAAGTAAATAACTAACTATCCGAATCCTATTATAACTCAACCAATTTGGGCCCACTGAAACATATGAATCTGCTGACTCCAGCAATTGAATTAAACAAACTTACAAACTGGTCCTTCTACTTTTGCACTACATTAAGACTAGTCCAACAATTCGGCCATGTCACTAAAAGTTAGTTCAAGTTTGAAAAACTCCGGTCAAAATAAAACAGGTCAAAGCATCAAATAGGTCGAAAGTTCCCAAAGTGTATCCAAATACTTACATCCTATATCGATCTACAGTAAAAATTCATTAAGATTTTAAGAGCATAGTTTTGTTAATCATGTTAATCACATTATTATTTATGAAGTCTAAAAGAGTGGACAAAATAGTGATGGTTGGTCAACCAATCTGACCCATTTTGGACGCTTAAAAAATTACCAATTTTGACCCAAGACCATTCCGACACGTTTGACGTTACCAAAAGTCGATCAAGAAACAAGCTACAAGATGATAAGAATGAGTTTACCCATTCAATATCACGTATGATGTCAGCACCTCTATAAAGCATTGATCTTAATATTTCAGTTGTCATGATGAGGCATGAAGCCTCAGGCCTCAAGCTAACATCCCCTGTGAGAAGCCCAACATCAAATTTTCCAGAAAAATCCCTGTACTTTTGGTTGCTGATTGTTTTAATGGGAGCAGTATATACTGCTCTTGTGCAGTGCTGCATTAACACAACCATCCATTAGTATTAGAAAACTAACCTCAAGTGCAGAGCAGAAAAGCATTTGTTGAAAATGTGATTTGATAAAACTACGATATAATATAAAGGGAAAGTTGCTTCTAGTTAACATTATCTAATGGGCTGAATACAGAGGGGTACCATACTTTAGATGCTAATGCAAATGCATACTCTGCAACAGCTGTCTTTCCTGCAGATGTATGAGCAGCCACAAACACCGATTCCCCCTTCTCAAGATAATATATAGCCTGTACTCGTAACACAAAAGGATAACTTTTGTTGTGAAATGGTTACATATATATATATATATATATATATATATATATATATATATATATATATATATATATATATATATATATATATATATATAAAGTAGGCATCCCGTCCATAATATATTAGGTAATAGTGTATTAAAAAAAATGATTAACAACTGTGGATAATGGTACGAAAAGTGAAAAAACAGATTATTGGTACCTCCTTTTGGAACGCGTCTAGTTCGAAGGGGAAATCCAACGCCATGTCAGGGACAAGTTCATTAAAATGATCTGAAACTCCATCACTACCTCCAGTAACAGCCCAGACCTACAAAACAAAAGGCACACATTAAGGAGAACATCAACAAAAAAATACTTTTTTCAAAGCATTTGAATATACTTGTGCCTCCTTTGACTTTGCTTGACCACCATCACCCAGCTCATCCAAATCGTTAGTCAATCCTCCAGATCCATCTGACAAAATCTGATCAATAACAGATGCTTCACGGCCAAGTGAAAAATCCGACTTGTTCTCGGCTTTTGTTGGAATGGGATCTAGAGTACCCGCCTCAGTTACATTAATTTCAAGATCTGATGTATCTCCTACATAACCAATAATGTTATTAACCTCCAAAACATAGCAACTTGTGATACATGGGATAAA
Source organism: Flaveria ramosissima (assembly GCA_025215565.1). NCBI lineage: Eukaryota > Viridiplantae > Streptophyta > Magnoliopsida > Asterales > Asteraceae > Flaveria > Flaveria ramosissima. Next base: position 32,106,293 of record CM046034.1, read on the forward strand.
GCCAAAAAGGAAGAGGGCAAACCTAACATAGAGCATTTTAGCTTTTACACAAATACATGTTCAATATTCTAAAGATAAGACTAACTAATATAAAAACTTAAAAAGGTAGCAAAATGAGCAGGTAATACAGGTTGGATAACAGGTCATAACAGCTATTTTTGGTACAAGAGGTCAGGCTGACCTGAAACTTTTTGTCCAACACTCCCAACTTTTTACGCGTAAATGGTGTGTTAAACATGATTAGAGAGACTACATATCACACTATTTTAATAATAAACTAATTCCTTTTTGTAAAATGATTTAGGAGGTTATATGCATTAAAAATACACTTTAGACAGCTTTCAACTTGTTCGACCTGTTTCCATTTAAGCTATTTTTTAATTGTACACACTCAACCCATTAGAGACTGAAGTCTGAAACACAACCTGAACTCGTTCATAAGTTTTCTGGTCAAAATTGTAACAATATTGGTTGTTTAACAGCCGAAAGATAACCTTACAGAAAATCTAAAGTAAAAGATGTTGAATTAGGCATACCATCAATGGGTAGTTCCGTAACTTCATTTTCCCAAGCTCTTTTGAATAAATCATCAAATTGAACTGATAAAGTATTCTGCAGAGGTAACAAAATATAACTAGAAATATAATATGATTTAATACCACTCCATCCTCTTAGCCGATTAGTACTTGATTTGATTTATTATTGTATTTAGATATGCATGATCTCTTGTGATTATCTCTTGATTTGGTTTCCTAGTTTAGAGGAGAGTTAGTTTTGTATTCTCCCTATTTAAAGGGCTTTGTTTGATGAATGATGACAAGAAACCATAAACACTTTTATGGTATCAGAGCTTCGGTTCTGATTTTTTTTCCCACCCTCACCCACCCTCTTTTCCTTCCGCGGCTTCGGCCACACCATGACCAAAAACACCGAAACACCGTCCCCACCCTCACCACCAATGACACCCAAACCACCCACCACCCTACATCCCGCCTACTCTGTCACAAATATACAATCCAAAATTCGTACCCTTGACAGCACCTCGGTCACGTACTCCTCTTGGGTGAAACTGTTCAAGTTTCACTCGGTCGCGTATCAAGTCGTTGATCATATTGATGACACACCTCCGTCGGATCCCAAAGAGCCCACATACTCGGCCTGGAAGGAGGTAGATGCCTTAGTCTCCTAATGGATCTATAGCACCGTTTCGGACGATCTGTTGACCCGCATCCTCGACACCGCTCGGTCAACATGGTTAAAGCTCGAGAAGATTTTTCTCAACAATAAGCAGGCCAAAGCTACAGCCCTCGAGACCAAGTTCGTGAATCTCACACTCGCGACTTGTAGCTCCGTCGACGACTACTGCAAACAACTCAAAGATCTCGCCAATCAACTCACCGATGTCGATCAACCTGTCCCGGAATCGCGCCTCGTGCTTCAGCTTGTTCGCGGTCTCTCCACTGAATTCAACACCACCGCATCCCTAATCAACTCTCAGAAAGCCGACTGGGATTTGGCTCGCGCCATGCTCACGGATGAAGTGCTCCGCCAAGAGGCCCGCCAACAGCAAACTTCATCCGTTCTGGTTGCCCCCACCATGCCACCATCTTCACACGCTCCAAAAACCTCTGATCACACTTCAGCCTCCGACAACAATCCGGCACAACCACCTGGCTCGACCCCACCCTATCGGGGGCGGGGTCGCGGTCGACACACTCAATCCTTCTGAGGCAGGGGCGGTCGCGGTCGAGGTTTTAGGGGGGGGCACACCGGGCCGTCATAGGCCTTCCAAAACCAACCATCCTACCCACAATGGGCTTGGTGGAACACACCCCCTTGCCCATATCCGACTCAAACAAATTGGCGGCCCAATCAGCCATCCAACACTCCTGCAGCCCATTACACAGCTAACCCTGGCCCACCTTCTTTTGGTTCAACAACCGGGTACGATGCATTGAACCCTTCGGATCTCAGCCAAGCTTTTAGCACCATGCAACTCAGCTACACCGACCCGAACCTCTTCATGGATACGGGAGCCGAACGCCACGTCACTGACAACAAAGGTATGATTCAACACCATGACTCGTTTCCTATAAATACTAAATTTTTAGTCGGCAACGGCAATTGTATACCAATCGAGGGTTCGGGCACCGGCTACCTTCCCATTCAAAATCGTACCTATATCCTCCCTCATATACTTTATAGCCCCCATATTATTAAAAACTTGGTGTCCGTCCGTCGTTTTACACGTGATAATAATGTATCTGTGGAATTTGACCCGTTTGGTTTTTCTTTAAAGGACCTCAAAACTGGACGACTCCTTTCCCGCCACAACAGTACGAGTGATCTCTATCCAGTCTCTCTGCCCAGCCTACCACCACAAGCTTGCTCCGTTACCTCCCCCAAAGTCACCATGGCTATTGTGTGTTTCTGGGTGATAATCTGATCTCATGGTCTTCCAAACGGCAACCCACTATATCTAGGTCCAATGCTGAGGTGGAATATCGAGGTCTCGCCAATGTCGTGGCTGAGGCCACATGGCCTCCGCAACTTACTCCTTGAATTGCATGCTCCGCTACGCCAAGCCTCCGTAATTTTTTGTGACAATGTTTCTGCGGTTTATATGTCCGACAACCCGGTTCAGCACCAACGCACCAAGCACATAGAAATTGATATACATTTTGTTCGAGAGAAAGTTCGCGTTGGCCAAATCCGGGTCCTCCATGTTCCTTCCGCCCTCCAGTATGCCGATATTTTTACTAAGGGACTTCCTCGACAGTCATTTCAGTCGTTTCGATCCAGCTTGAGCGTCGGTCTACCGCCCACTCAAACTGAGAGGGAGTCTTAGCCGATTAGTATTTGATTTGATTTATTATTGTATTTAGATATGCATGATCTCTTGTGATTATCTCTTGATTTGGTTTCCTAGTTTAGAGGAGAGTTAGTTTTGTATTCTCCCTATTTAAAGGGGCTTTGTTTGATGAATGATGACAAGAAACCATAAACACTTTTACATCCACCCTCCAAAAGGAGTTTATTTTAATTTTAAGAGACTTAGGGGCTGTTTGATTGCTCTTACTCGGTCAGAAGGTGATGACCGGGTAAGAGCTTGTTTCAAAACTGACCCGGTAAGAGGGAAAATAGGCATGGGTCAGTGGCGTCGGACCGGGTCAGACGCAAAAATGTGATAATCAAACACACTGACCGGCTAAAATGTCTGACTGGGTCGGTGGGTCAGACATTTTGATCGGGTCAGAAGCAAATCAAACAGCCCCTTCAACCATGTATCATAATTAAGAATAAAACGTTTTTTTTTTGGTATATTTTCAAAGACTCTTATTGTAGAACTTTGTTTAACTAATTGTCTTCGTCATTGTCAATCCATAATGTAGTCACTGTATATTACTAAAAGTAATTCCACCACCTGAAACAAGAATCATGACAAGCATTACCTCGGGTATTGTCTTGGGCAAACTTCGATCTTCACAAACCCAAGAGCATGGATGTCCCTATGAAAAGTTTAAAAATAATCCACAAATTAACCCATCTATCCCAACCAAGAATTCTAAAATTCCAAAAATATCTAGTAGAGGTAGCAAAATTGCAGGTTGCATAACGGCTCAAAACGGGTTCTATTCAAAATTGGTAATTTTATCATTGAACAGGCTTTTTGTCCCAAAAAGAATATTTCATATATAATTAGTGAGTAAAATGATTACAAAGAACATATATGATTTCAACAATAATTGTTTTTAAAAAAAGGATTTAATATGCATTAAAGAAACATTTTGACATGTTATACATAAAACATAACCTGAACCGCCCGTTCATAAGTAAGTAGGCCGCCTTTAATATCGTAGAATATAAAACCTTAAGGTCTCCAAGATTCATTCCTTGTTTGAAGCTAGGTGGGATGACTTGAGCGGGAGCACCAATCAAGAGTTCCCGTACCCATTCTCCATCTGAAGCACCATCAGGAAAAGTCCTTCCCAAAGATTGAGAATCATCTAACCCCCCTGGACGAAATGGGCGGTTGTTAATGCTTCCCTTCACAAAATCTTTTGGAGGTCCACTAATTCGCACACCAATTGAATTATCTGCTTCTACCATTAGTTCAGACACATCAACCTAAAAGTCAATCATAATAAGTCACCTCCTTAAGAAACCAAAGGGTACCAATCCATCCATTGTAAGGGTGAGATTGTTTCAAATCTATTTCGAGAAATCTTTAACACAGCTATAAAGTTTTCTTACTTACATGTTATGTTCTCCTTTTACCCTTTCTCTCCCTTCAAAGAAGGAATGTTTAAAAGAAGGAATTTAGGATTCTATTAGCTAGGGCAAATCAATAATTAAGTCAATGACAAATCTTGCAATTTCTATAATTCGAGTTGATTTCCTAAATATCCACGTAAAGTCAACCTTGCAACAATTGTGGGACATGCATTGGCATTAAACATTATGCAACCAAATAATGCATGTATAGTAAAATGCATAGAGCTAGAGAGTAATGTGAATATCTAAAATAATGACTTTTTATATTGCATGCAGTTTGTGGCATTATCAACTACTCAAGATATATGCATTGTTGTTAAAAGTCATCGCCTAGTTGGACTAGGCCACAAAATAAGGTCAGTCCCAAATACAACGCTTCGTTTAAAAAGGAAATAAATCCCTGTGCAAATCATTCAAGTACTGTAAATAGTAATAAATATTTTTTAAAGCCTTCGCGGGCATTCGGATTCGAAAGTTAGAGACTCAAGACCAAAGTTGCTTTTTTATTTGATCAAATAAACTAAGGAACCCACTTACCTAGGAACCAACAAGGAATCAAGGTTTCCCACTCACTCTATTGAGTTCTTCAAAAAGTTTGATTGATAACGGTTATAAGGAAGTGGAAGAAGATGAAGATTTTATATAATAATGAACTTTTTTATTACTTTACGAACTAGTTGTTTTCAAGTATGAACAAGTTGACTTTGATGTTTTTTTGGTATTTGAGATGATTTTAGTACTTTATGTTGAAGATTATGGTCTTGAAATTTGTTGTGTTTGAAAGAAGTGTTAGTTTTCATTACATAACAAATTAAAAATTGTTTTTGTTTTAGTGAGCCTTTTTTTCTTAGTCCCGCGCTTTTTTTGCGCTTCTTGCCTAGGCCGTAGTCCCAACAAATCGCCTAGAGTGCGCCTCGCGCCTTTAACAACTATGGATATATGATACAAGGTATGCACCAACATAACAAACTTTTATCAAATGACAAAATACAATCATAAGCAGTTAATTTTAAATTATAAGAAGATTTCACAATGTGCACACGGCTTCTGTGTAGACATGCCCACATATGCAATAATGTTTACAAGGGTTGGGGGTGTTTGGATGTGTGTTTTGAAACTGATTATGTGAAGTTAAATAATCACAAACTAGTAATCAAATCTAATATAACTTGTAGTAGGAAAGAACACTTGAGTGTGCTTATGTTGTTTGAAGTTGTAATAATTATACAATTAGTTATTTGAGTGTTTGGTAACTCGCAATTATTTAGGGAAATAATGGATAAAATGAAAAAACATACATTATTAGATAGTTTAAGTATCCAAATTTGAGATATATGGCAGATTATCTTTTATCAACTATAAGAATATATTTATTAATATTTTTGTAGATATAGTCCTTAACGAATTATCATATACAATACCTGTATATTATTTTTATTTATCAAATCCTAGAATTTTTAGGATAATATCACCACAACCTGCGTCGTGCAAGATTTGAACGCCGAACCACATGATCGTGGAGTACACCACCTACCACCAGGACGTCCCCTTATGGACTACATCAGCGGCACTTAGACATCTTCTTAATAGTATTATGAACCAGGAAAAGGGAAAAAGTGGGGTAAACAAAATAATTTTTAATATCTCTTAGATAGCTAGATAAGCATAATCAGAAAAACTTAATCCAAACACTCATCATAGAAAAAACTATTGGTAGCAAGAACATTAATTACCTGCATGGATGCTGGTTCCCATTTGTGAAGGTCTGATGGACGTCTGAAAGGTAATTCCCATGCAGGTACCACAACAAAGCGTGGCACTGTTGGCTCTAAGTCATCTTTTGCTTGGTCAAACCAATCAAACTCCCACTGCCTTCCACTTTTTTCGGCACAAAATTCATCCTCATCCAGTCTTGGGAGGAGGTATTTATCTTCAACAAACTTTCTGATTGATTCTTGTGTTTCCTTAGCATATGCAGGAGGCTGGAAACATATACATAAAGCATTACAGGCCAAAATTTACAAATTGTCAACACAAACAAATTCAAACAAATGTGTTTGTATGACCCAAATTGTCAACACAACAAGCAACAAGGGTATTTTGTCTCTTAATTCTTTTGGTAAGCTTATTTGGGATAATTTAAACTTTAGTAATACCGTCTACTAGTAGCAGTTTACAAATATTTTAACCATCTATAGCAACCAATTGTGAAAGATTCTAACATATTATATAACAAGCAAACATTGAACAAGTGAGTTCACCAACATTTTTCGAAATGGAATGATCGACATTGTCCGAACTAATATAAAGTGAAGCAACTCACATTCTTACACAATTCCTTACATCTAAAGTTCTAAACCCCTGATGCATCAGATTCTGAGCTAACTTGAAAAAAGCCAAATAAATTTTTATAATTTGTAAAGAATATCTGATCAAGAACAGCAACCGGAAATGTTTATAATTCGCATCTTGACCAAGAAATATGATACGGGTTACAAACCGTGAACCCAGATCGCCCATGTTCTCAATGTTTTTGCTCCTACCTTTCTGCATGAATGCTATTTCCTATTATTTACCCGAGTCTGCATGTTTATTTATATGGCGTGATTTTCTTTTTTTGTGTTAGTGGTTTTAGTGGGTTGCCCATGTTAGTTGTTGCCTTCCTTTTTAGTAAGGATTTAGAAGAAAATTTATTTTTAAAGCATGTTTGCTTAGTGGAATGAATCACAAGAAAATGTAGAAAATTTCTCTCTTGATTGCTTTGAAGGTGTTCCCCTTACTCGGATGGCTACATCAACAAACACATACTGTAACACCATCTAAAAGCATACTGAACACCTACATTTAAACTTCAACTCAAAACTTAAAGGTCACAGAAACGCACAACCACAAGTGTCAGAAGCCTATCACTCCTTTCTTCTCCAAAGATATGGCCTAAACCGATTGTTCCAAAGCCAAACAAGATTTGCATATAGTATAAAGATGCGAAAATAAGCAAATACAGAGAGAATGCTGCATTCCATGATGAAAATCGACAAACTAAACTGAAGTTTGGAAAAAAAAACATAGAGTTGAGATCAGGAGATAGAAGACTAACAAGAATAAACTCGGGTAGCGAGCTAAAAGGGCTGGATTGTTGAACAGAAGGTACTGGCTTGATCTGGATATGGCCGCTGTGACCCGTGAACCCAACACGGAAAGGCAATTCTCTAACTGTGTCAATCCGATCCATTCTCCCTATCATATGATGTGATATTGATTGATTTTCGAATGAAGCGGGGCTGTTGTTATAACCCCCAAGGGTTTTGCTTGGTAGATTTGAGTAAACTTTTGTCTAACAAGGGCCACAAAAGGACATCTTTGGGATTTGCCTATTTTGATTGAAAAACCTTTTTCGTCACCAAAAATCATTTACCTCAACGGAATCAATATGTTGTATTGTTTTATCATATATTAAAGGTTCAAAACTTACTGTAAATAAATTATATGAATTTAAAAGTATGTTTGGTGTGTGAAAATTCGTCGTTTTAAAAACAATGAGAAAAACAAACACGATAAAAGAACACAAAACAGTTAAAGAATATGAAGTTTAAAACTCGAACTTATTTGAAAATAAGTTAATATATGATATGGTTAGGATAAGTAATGCAAAGATGATTAAATAGGTTTTTCTTTTTAAAATTTAATAACTATTAATATAAAACATCATTAGTTAATAAAATATTTATTAAAAAAACTTATAGATTAAAACAAAAACAAGTTTAAGCATGGCATTACACATATGTTAAACCTTAAAAAGTTGGTGCTTACTAAAACGTGTACATGTATGTTTTTTTTAAATTTGAAGACATTATCTAAGTGTCTTCTAATGTAGATGAAGAAATTATAATGCAAATGTTTAAAATTTATCTAAATATACTCAGATGTTAAATCACCTACGAATGAGTTAATTCTTATGTAGATGAATTCTTTCAAATACTAGAGGTTAGGAAATTACTGTGTGACATTAGGTACGAATAAGTTAATTCATATACAGAATGATTAGAATTTGGCCAAGTCTGATCAGATGCGAATGAAGAAAAGTCTGATGCAAATGTTAAGTAATTCAGATATAGGTGATCAAAATTTAGGTAAGTCTAGTCAGATGAGGATGAACAAAATTCTAATGCTAATGTTAACTAGAATCAAATGCATATAATAAGATTTTGATATGAATGAAAAATGTTCCAAAGCAAGTCCATATTAACTAAGTCAAGTCAAATGCGGATGAAGAAATTTTACATGTGGATAAAGACCTTATTATTTTAGTATTTTTTTCTTAGATAATTATGATTTAGATTTTGTAAAAGGCATAATTATCATTGTCATTCTTATGTTAGTTCGATGATGTAATCCAAGTTATTCTAACTTTCCTATTGGACAAGCAAGTTACTAATATATGAATCTTTAGTGAAATTTCTCATTATTCTTGCTTGATTTGTGTTTCTTCTATGGTAATTTGTGAGATTTCACATCACATATTAGTAGAAATCATCAGCATGTACCCAAATTTGTCCAATGATATCAAAACCTTGGCTATTCAATCAAATCTAGTTATTGAATTCAAGTCTACTATTGATTTCACCAAACTGAAAGCTACATTGCGCTTAGATTTGGATTATTAAGCAAAATCTTCATTGAGTTTAACACAATTGAACGAGTTTTACTCATTATTTAAGCAAATTCTCATTTCTATTTTTCTTGTTCATACGAAATTTTGTGTTTGTACGATTTGAGGGTGTTTAAATATGATTTGGACCTAAGATTAGTTGTTAGGGTTGCTAAGCATAGGTGTTAGAAGTTGTTTTTTAGGTATTGGTTTTATTCAAGCAACTTGAAAATCTATTTTCACTATTCTTTTAATTTACTAATATTGTTCTTCATTGCAAGACAAACTTTGACTATTGGATTAATTTGCACTAACTTTGAACAACTTTAACTTAAAATTAGATCCATATACCAAGATTTATCAAGTGATATCAAAACCACTCTTCGATCAAATCTATTTATTTGAATTCAAGTCTGATTATCAATTTCACCAAATAGAAGCTACCTTGAGCTTAGATTTGGATTTTTAAGCAAATCTTCACTGAGTTTAATGCAATTGAACAAGTGCAGGATCGGTGTTGGTCTCACAACACAAGTTTTATCTCTCAAACTCACTTGATCTCACTCAGATGATGAAGAAGAATCTCTAACTAAGTTGACATAATATAATAAGTTAATAAACACAAGAATGGTTTTCAAGATACTTGTATATATTATTTCTCAACTCAGTATTACAAGACTGCAGGATCGGGTTTTGTCACTTAACACTGGTAATTCTCTCAAACTCACTTATAATATCACTCAAACAAGATGAAGCAATGCCTTTAACAAGAGTTGATAATAATATAATAAGTAATCAAAGGAACAAGCAGGAGTATTTTCAAGGTACTTGTATATATTACTTCTCAACTCAAGATTACAAAACACTTACAAGCCTGTTACAAGAGTTACAATGAGAAACTATATATACTAGATCCTACAGCCGGTTATACTTGATACCAGCTGGAAACCTACGACTAAAGCATATACTACAATGCTATAGTTAAGGTATCTTAGATAAAGTATTATCTAAGATATGGTAGTCATGACATGTCCATGACTTACCTTTTGTCACCAACTAAAGATGACAACTGTACTTAACATAAAAAGGTAAACAGTAGATTAAAGTATGGTTAACTACATGGCTTTTGAGAAAACGCCATGCAGTATCTCAGAGATTTGCAGCGGACTGTCAGACAGACCATACTTATGTCTACTGGATAATAGAAGTGTCTTCCGAAGGTTAACTGGCTTCGGAAGAACAAGTTCTTCCGAAGCCACTTATACTTCGGAAGATGCTTCTATGCTTCCGAGGCTTTGAGGACTTCTTTATACTTCGGAAGTTGACTTCAGAACTTTGTCTTCAAGTCTTGATTCTTCGGAAGTAATTTCTTTGTCTTCGGAAGTTGGAGTTTTCCTTCGGAAGTGTATTTTACACTTAGACTTCGGAAGAACTCCTTCTTCCTTCGGAAGTCCCACACTTGGCTTCGGAAGTCCTTTGTATGTTGTACTCAAAATCTTCTAAGTGATATGGTTTTGGTTGCAACATCCTCTATAGATCCAACAAACTCCCCCTAGGCTGATGCTACCAAAACTTCACTTATTTCTACTTCTCAAAGTTTTCAGCACCAGGGACAAAAGATATTTGTATGCCTCTCTGTTCTTCCCGGAAGTGGTGCTGAGAAGCTTGTACAAGTCATTCGTGGATAGGAGATCCAGTCTATCACTTTGAATGACATGTACCCTTTGTTGTGACCCCCTGAAGAGAGTTAGTTGACGGGAGTTGTAGTCATACTCCCATCTAACTATGGACTCAAGTTTAGGACCTTCAACCATTTGAAGAAAGGCTTTGCCTTTGGTTGCTGATCCTTTCCTTTCCTCTTCCTCTCTCAGTTTTGACTCCTCTTCGACCTTGCTTCTGGCAGTAAGCTCGGCCATGTGAAGGCTGCCTAGATGATTTCTGATGTGGGCAGCTACATCGGAGTTTGAAGGGTTGGAGAATGGTTTCTCTGCTAACTCAGCAATATAAAATCTGCTTAAGTGTAGCAGAGATGAGGCATTCAGCCTGTTAATCTCACCATTCTCTCTCTCAACAACAAAGTTGTGAGAAGAGTCTTCGAACCTCCACTGGACTATCTTCTTTCTGGGTACAAGAGGTTGTCTTGGTACCCTATCTCCTTTCTTTGTGTCCAGCAGAGTCACCAGCCTTCTCCTCAGCTTCTTTTCTTCCTCATTCAATGTATCTGAATTGAGGCCAAGGAGTCTTGTAGCTTGGTCCAAAGTTCCTCTGGGCAGATCAAGAAACTCATCTCTTGTGAGGGAACTTGAGGATCCATCAACATAAGTCAGGTTGACTGAATCCTCCTCACAGGAGATGTCGCTCAGAGTAGTGCAGTTGATGAGCTTAGTTTTGATCGCCTTGAATTCCTCCATAGAGAGATGTTTGGAAGGCTGAGGGGATGGTTTGATTGGTTGTTGGGTAGGTTTAGGAGTTTGGGTTCTGGGTAAGGTTTTAGGTTGGATGATGGGTAGTTTAGGTGGTTGAGGTGAGGGAGTTGGTAGTTGTGATGGTGTAGGTTCAGGGGTGAAGGGTTCAGGTTCAGTTTTGATTGGGAAGGGAAAGGGTATGGGTTCAGGTTGAGGTTGGGTTTGGATTTTGGGCTGAGAGGTGGCTTTGAAGGTCATCCCCTGTCCCCTTCTATACATCTCTTTTCTTCTCCCCGCACGAATGTCAGCCTTGATGTCACTGACATGTCGTTGGAGAGTCTTCTCAGACATTGGACCCACTTGCCTGCCAGAGAAGCCATGAGCTTTAAGATAGTTCTTCATCCAAGCTTTCTCACCTATCTTCTTGGCGGCAGACAGTCCAGCCTCTTCTTCTCTCTTCTTCTTCTCCACCAGCTTCTCTCTTGAAGCTCTCTTTCTCTCTTTCTCCATTTGATCTTGCTCTTTGTTGAAGAGCCATAAGATCGTGTCACTATTGTGTGGAGACAACTCCTCTTGAAGAATCTCTGGAGAGTAGGAAAGTGATCCTTTCTCTCCTGAGCTGCAGATCAGCTTCTCTTTCTTTTCTCAGCCTTTGTTCTTCCAAGGCCAACCTTGCAGCTTCTTCTTTTTGCGGCTGTCTTTTGCAGCCAAGGTTGCCTTTTCAAGCTTATCAGCTCCTCTAATGGTAGCAGGAGTACACATCTTCCGAAGCAGCCCCTAGACTGACAAGTCTATCAATTACCTCCACTCTTACAAAGCATTTTTGACGAGTTACAATGAGAAACTATATATACTAATATCTACATTCGGTTATATTTTGATAACTAGCTGGAATTTACAACTAGACAAATACTACATTGCTAGAAGTAAAATATCTAAGATAAAATACTATCCTAGATTAGGTAGTCATGACATGTCCATGACTTACCTTTTGTCACCAACTAAGGATGGTTACTGTACTAACTGATAAAGGGCGAACAATGGATTAAAGTATGGTTAACTACATGGGCATGGGAAAGCGGCATGCAGTATATCACAGATGACAGGGTGTTAGATAAATCATACTTATTGTTGGATCTAGAAAGGGCTGTGCAACCAAAACCAATTCACTTAGACTATTTTGGTGCAACTAATAAAGGACTTCCGAAGCTAAGTGTGGAACTTCCGAAGGAAAAGGAGCTCTTCCGAAGACAAAATGTAAGATCAACTTCCGAAGGAAAACTCCAACTTCCGAAGACAAAGTATTCACTTCCGAAGATCAAGACTTAGAGTGAAAGATCAGAAGTCAACTTCCAAAGTATGAAAGAAGTCCTCAAGCCTCGGAAGTATAGAAGCCTCTTCCGAAGTATAAGTGGCTTTGGAAGAACTTGTTCTTCCGAAGCCAACTTACCTTCAGAAGACACTACTATTATCCAGGGACATAAGTATGGTCTCCTTGACACTCCGATGCAGACCTTTGAGATACTGCATGGCGTTTTCTCAAAAGCCATGTAGTTGACCATACTTTATCCACTGTTTACCTTTATCAGTTAGTACAGTTGCTAACTTTAGTTGGTGACAAAGGTAAGTCATGGACATGTCATGACTACTATATCTTAGATAATACTTTATCTAAGATACTTAACTTTAGCATGTGTAGTATATGCTTTAGTCTTAGGTTTCCTGCTGGTATCAAAGTATATCCGGCTGTAGGATCTAGTATATATAGTTTCTCATTGTAACTCATGTTTCATGCTTGTAAGAATCTTGTAATACTTTGAGTTGAGAAGTAATATATACAAGTGCCTTGAAAATTATTTCTTTGTGTTCTTTGCTACTTATTATATTATTATCAACTCTTAGAAGAGATTCTACTTCATCTGATCTGAGTGTAGTATAAGTGAGTTTGAGAGAAATTCAAGTGTTAAGTGACAAAACCCGTTCCTGCAATGGTATCAGAGCTTTTTAGGCTCTTGATTGTGAGATCTTACCATCCTAATCAACTTGTTTTTCACTCCTCCTTACACCACACTCAAAATGGCCCTCCACAAGTCTGAAGTAGAGATGGGGACGATGACTAAAGCATCCATCATCACACCTGAAAACTTCAGGTCATGGACCAGACGCATGGAAGGCTTCATCAGGTATCAAGACAGCAGATGTGGCAATCTATTGTCAATGGCCCATATAAGCCAAAGGTGGCTGGTGGAAATGGTGCCATGATAGAGAAAAACGTTGAAGACTACTCTGATGATGACCAGAAGAAGCTGGACATTAACAGCAATGCTATGACTGTTCTCAGGACTGTAATTCCCAACTCCATCATGGTGGGGTTTGAGCATTGCAAGTCAGCGAAAGAACTGTTTGATGCACTTGCTCACATGTACTCCAGCTCAAATGACTCCAAGAAGGACTCACTGAAGCAGCAGTTCGAGAACTTCACCTACATTGCTGGAGAGACCCTCAGCCAGCAATACTTCAGGTACATGGATCTCATTTCTTCCCTTCAGTCTGTGGGAATTGCTCTTGAACTTAGAGACCTCACAAGAAAGTCATGAGTGCACTCCCCACTGAGTGGACTTTTCTACTGTGTCTCCATCAAGAGAACAAAAAAATTTGAACAACCCTCACCATGACCGAACTCTATGGCATCCTTGATGGATACCATTTGGAAATGGAAAACAAGAGAGGGCATCAGACAAGCAGACCCTTGAGTCTTCCTGCTAGCAACGCTTTAATGGTTGCTAAAGGCTCAGGACCCTCCCAACTCAATAGTACCTGACTTACACTCAGCAGCCATCCTTTTCTTCTGGGCCATACATCACATTTCTTGAGACTCCAAGGTCTCAACAAGCTCAGCAAAGCTCCTTTCAGGACAAAGTGCTTTTGTCTCAGGAAGTGGGACACTCTAGTGATTATCAGTATTGCTTTGATGATCTAGAGTGCTTCAGCCAGATGACATGGAATACATGACATAGTCCAACAAATGGCGCTCTTAACCTACAGAGCAAAGAAGTCTTCAAGATAAGTGGAAGGCAATTCCCCCAGACCCAATCAACAGCAAATTTGAGTTTGACAAAACCAGGCAAATGTTACAACTTGTAATTGTCACACCCCGCTAAAAGCGGAAACACGGGGATGTAACGAGACCGGGATCGTCATAACACATGGTAAGCGATAGAGATGCAATATAAATAAATGATGACAAGCGTGTCATGACGACACCCGACAACAAGGGGACTTGTGTCGTGTTTAGTCAATGTTCACGACAACATAGCCATAAGCATAAACATGATAATGATTCACATAATCAAATAAAGATGAAATTGTAATGTAAATTTCCACAACCCGGGAACAAGTTTCAAAAGATTGTAATTGTTTACACATAACACATTGTTCAAAAGATTGTTTGTCAAACATGTTAAGTCCCAAAAATGCATCCTAGGGTCTCCACTAAGACAGCACACCTAGATTCCTGAACTTGCAAGATCACCTGAAAAGATATGCTCAAAACGGTCAACATAATTGTTGGTGAGCTCGTAGGTTTAAGTAATAAAAATGTAAGTGATGATGTATAAAGTAAGCGTAATGGAATACCGTGAATACAGTTATATACACAAGTAAAATCACATGACATGAGCTTTGCAACCAAACCTAACGACGTACACAAAGAAATTGTCGGCATATATTCACCCAAGGGCCCGTTCCTGGGGCCACTGATGGTACCAACTAGTATACCATCGAACAAGGGTGGGGGTGTCAACCCAGTAGTACTACCAATACCTAACCGTCGGTTCCCACACTGGAATTAAATAGTTGCAAAGATAGAACCACACAACAGACCCAAGCATGTATCAGATAAGTACTTGTAACACAGTATCACGTTGATTCCTTGTATGTAAAATGTAAGTAAGTTGTACACATTGAAAATGGTTAAGCATACTTTTTCCCCAAGTTGTAAATGATTGAAATATTGTATAAGCGTAAAAAGGGGCCACGAAACTCACTTGTTAAGTGGTAAGTATGTATGATCGATGTAATCCCAAATGTTGAATGCAAATGAACAGTCAAACACCTATTGACAGTTATTGTTAAGCATTAATGATATGAAATAAGCGCGTAATAATGTTCGGTCGGTTCGGGTTGTATCGGCTGGGTCGCGTGTAACACACACAAACAGACACACGTACTAGATCTTATGTAGATCCAAGTACTAGACATTGTCGCCATTGTTGATGATGTTTAAGTAAAAGTTTCATTGTTATTGAGAAAGTATTAGATAAGTGTCAATAGTTATAAGTCGGTTGATAATTGCAAAACATTAGTTTAATTTGTTTTGAATAGTATTTGTGCCCTTTTTAGCGTTGACTTTAATATTTGTGGCCGAACAATGGCTACTGTGTTAATGTTACCTCAACATCACACGTCATACTCACACCACGCACAAGAAGGAATCACACACAACAATTACAGTCGCACGACAAGACCAGACGCACGACTCAACCTCCATACGCACGAATCAACCCTCAATCGTGCGAATCAGCTTCATTCGTACGATTGAGCCTTCATTCGTATGACTGGCATTCAGTCGTACCACACAACACCCAATCGCACGACTCAACCTCCATACGCACGAATCAACCTTCAATCGTGCGAATTAGCTACTTTCGTACGATTGAACCTTCATTCGTGCGATTAAACTCCAGTCGTGCGAATCACGCACATTCATACACTCAGTCGGTCACCTGACTCAATCGCACACAATCATTCATACGCATGACTCAATCGCATATACTCATTCTCACGCATGACTCAATCGCATACAAACACACAGTCGCACGACTCAGTCGCACGACATGCCTAGTCGCACAACTCAGTCGCACGATTGACTCAGACGCATGGTTCAGTCGCACGACTCACCCAGTCGCACGGCTCAATCGCATGACAGACCCAGTCGCCTGAACAGCAGAATCGCGACTGTGGTCGGGCTGAGCAGCCCCGAGCTGCTCTAAACGCGAGTTTTACACCACAAGGACTTCCAGAAACACTCAACAAACATACAAAACATGAAACACAAGCAGAAAGACCTCACACGCACCCATACGACCTTGTGTGTTCGGGTTGAACCCGAACACCCGAAACCCTAGTTTGGACAGCCGTGAAAAGGCAAGAAAAGAGACAACCAAGGTCGTCTACCTGCTAGAAAGGAATAGACTAGGCTGTAGATGAAGTCTAGACGACGAAAACGAGACTAAGCGGGTCGGTTTTGGTGCTAGAATGAGAAAATGTGTGTAGAGAGGATGAAGAGATGAAGAAGATGAAGTTATGGTGAATTAGGGCTGGTAATGGGTTATATACCCAGCCCAGGTTTGCAAAATTACAAGTTTAGTCCCTGCACTTAACCCCCGAGTTTTCCCAAATTGGTTCGGTTGAAAAACGACTTTATTAGGTGATTTATATTAATTAAAAAATGCATTTAATGATATTTATAACTTGGAAATGGTTTTATTAATGACGTTTATATATATAAAAATGATATATTGGGCGGTTTCGAAGATGAAAGTTTTAAAAGTCTTTAAGGTTAACATGATTATAACGAAACACACGCACAACAATGATAAAGCACACATGATATCCACATAAAGAGTTAAATAAAGATGAGGAATGATCGATCAAGGAATAGTTAACGGAAAATCACGTTAATTGACGGACCTTAAGGTGACGGATGTCACAGTATCCCCCAGTTGAGAGAATTTCGTCCCGATTCAGCTGGAGTTAGGTCCAAGAGTGTCATCCTCGAAAAGATGTGGATATTTGAGTTTCATCTGATCTTCTCATTCCCATGTAAACTCTGGCCCTCGTTTGAATTCCACCTTACGCGAACAATAGGTATCCTACTGCGCTTCAGTTGCTTGACCTTTCGATCCATGATCTCAATGGGTTCCTCAACAAAATGAAGCTTTTCGTCAATCTTGATTGATTCCTCAATTGGCACGTGAAGGGATTCGTCGGCAAAACACTTCTTGAGGTTTGACACGTGAAAAGTATCATGCACAGCGCTGAGTCTTGTGGCAACCTTAATCGGTAAGCCACTGGACCAATTCTTTCTGTAATCTCAAACGGTCCAACGTATCTTGGGGCTAACTTCCCTTTCTTTCCAAATCGAACGACTCCTTTCCAAGGGGAGACTTTGAGTAAGACTCGATCCCCAACGTTGAATTCTAGAGGCTTCCGACGATTGTCGGCATAGCTCTTTTGGCGATCTCTTGCAGCTTTAAGTCGGTCTTTGATTTGAAAGATCTTGTTAGTTGTTTCTTGAATGATCTCTGGGCCTGTTAGTTGACTTTCACCAATTTCGGCCCAACAAACGGGAGATCTGCATTTCCTTCCATACAACGCTTCGAACGGAGCACACCCAATGCTTGTATGGTAGTTGTTGTTGTAAGAGAACTCAATCAACGGTAGATGAGCATCCCAACTACCACCAAAATCGATTACACACGCTCTCAACATGTCTTCTAGCTAGGTCTGTATAGTTCTTTCACTTTGGCCATCTGTCTGAGGGTGATAGGCGGTACTCATGTCTAATCGAGTGCCCATCGCTTTCTGTAGCGTCTGCCAAAATCGTGAAGTGAATCGGCTATCACGGTCGGATATGATTGACACCGGCAGCCCGTGCCGTGTCACGACCTCTTTGATGTACAATCTCGCCAACTTATCAATTTGTAGTCTTCTCGGATAGGCAAGAAATGTGCTGACTTCGTCATTCGATCCACAATGACCCATATCGAGTCATGACAGCTGCTTGTTCTAGGGAGTTTGGTAATGAAATCCATAGCTATGTTCTCCCATTTCCACTCGGGTATTTCAGGTTGCTGTAATAATCCCGATGGTTTCTGATGTTCAGCTTTAACTTTGGAACACGTCAAGCATCTGCTGACGTATAAGCAATGTCTTTCTTCATGCCTGGCCACCAGTACAGATCCTTGAGATCATGATACATCTTGTCTGCACCAGGATGAATAGAATATCCGTCTTGTG
The DNA here is from genome assembly GCA_025215565.1 of Flaveria ramosissima. Lineage (NCBI taxonomy): Eukaryota > Viridiplantae > Streptophyta > Magnoliopsida > Asterales > Asteraceae > Flaveria > Flaveria ramosissima. Next base: position 32,124,701 of record CM046034.1, read on the forward strand.
GGCTTCATCCATGACTAAGGTTCGAACACCTCCCCAATTGGGTACCCATATGCGATCCATAAAGTACTATATACCATCATCCTTGCGAATCATATTTTTATCTAACCCTCGGAATTCTTCTCCCGCAAGGTTCTCTTCTTTCAATGCCTCACTTTGTGCAATTTGGATCTGAGCTTTCAAGTTCGTTTGAATGGTCAATCCCAACGCTCGAGCACGTAGTGGTTTCACACGTTCTTTACGGCTTAAAGCATCAACCACCACGTTAGCTTTCCCCGGATGATACCGGATTTCACAATCGTAGTCACTAAGAAGCTCTACCCAACGTCGTTGGCGCATATTAAGTTCCTTCTGATCCAGAATATGTTGGAGGCTCTTATGATCAGTGAAGATGATGCATTTGGTTCCATACAGGTAATGCCTCCAAATCTTGAGTGCAAATACTACAGCGCCCAACTCAAGATCATGAGTGGTGTAGTTCTTTTCGTGCACTTTAAGCTGTCGCGAAGCGTAGGCAATCACCTTATGCTTCTGCATTAGTACACATCCCAATCCTTGATGTGAGACGCATCGCAGTACACCACAAAATCATCAGTTCCGTCTGGGAGGGACAGTATAGGCGCGTTACACAACTTCTCTTTCAACGTTTGAAACGCTTGTTCTTGTGCATATCCCCAATCAAACTTCTTGTCTTTCTGAGTAAGTAGGGTTAATGGTTGCGCGATCTTTGAGAATTCGCGATGAAGCGACGATAGTAACCGGCCAATCCTAAAAATTGTCGTATCTCTGATGGTGTCTGGGGCGTATCCCATTTCTTCACCGCTTCGATCTTGCCGGGATCTACATGAATCCCGTCCTTGTTAACCACATGACCCAAAAACTTCACTTCCCGCAACCAAAACTCACACTTTGAAATTTGGTGAAAAGTTTCTCTTCCCGAGCAGCTCCAGAATTGCCCGAAGGTGTTCTTCATGATCCTCTTTTGATCGGGAGTAGATAAGTATATCGTCTATGAACACGATCACGAACTTATCCAAGTAAGGTTTGCATACCCGATTCATTAGATCCATAAACACAGCTGGTGCGTTGTCAGCCCGAACGGCATGACCAAGAACTCATAGTGCCCATAACGAGTCCTAAACGCTGTCTTCGGTATGTCGTCCTCGAAAACCCTTAGCTGATGATAACCAGAACGAAGATCGATCTTTGAGAAATACGAAGCTCCTTGTAGCTGGTCAAACAGGTCGTCGATCCTGGGGAGAGGATATCGATTCTTCACGGTTAACTTGTTCAGTTCACGGTAATCGATGCACATGCGGAACGATCCATCCTTCTTTTTGACGAATAATACCGGCGCTCCCCACGGTGAATGACTCGGTCGAATAAAACCCTTCTCCAGTAGCTCCTGTAACTGACTAGACAACTCTTGCATTTCGGATGGCGCTAGTCGATATGGCATCTTTGCTACCGGTGTAGCTCCAGGAACCAACTCTATACGGAATTCCACCTGTCGTGGAGGAGGCAAACCAGACAAGTCATCTGGAAATACATCTGGGTAATCCCGTACCACTGGAATATCTACTAGTTTCCTCTCTTCGTCCTTCTTTTCAACCACATGAGCCTGAAAAGCGTAGCACTGCTTTCGTAGACTTCGGCGTGCTTTCATGCAGGAAATAAGCTTTAAGTTCCTTCCCGGTCGTTCTCCCTGAATCTTGAGTACTTCCCCGTTTGGCATAGGGATTCGTACTACTTTGTCCCGACAGACAATCTCTGCTCCATTTTGCGACAACCAATCCATACCCACAATCACATCAAAACTTCCTAGCTCGAAGGGTATCAATCTATATCGAAGGCATGATCCTCCAATGTTAACGAGCACTTCCTAATAATCTCATCGGCCTGAACAACTCTACCATTGGCCATCTCTACAGAGTAGCTAGTTTTTAGCCTACTAGGACTCAAATCAAGCAATTGCACAAACTTAGAAGATATAAAGCTATTGTCTGCTCCAGTATCAAATAATATAGATGCGTGCGTACCCGTGACAACATTCGGGTCCTGACGAGCATCGTTGGCTCCAATGACGAATGCACGTCCCCGAGCTGCATTCCACTGAGTAGTCGGGCCTTGATTTCCAGCTATAGCCATCACTTGCTGCTGGTTGTTTCCTTGTTGACCCGGTGCCCGGTTCAGCCTGGGGCACATGTTCCTGTAATGATCGGGGCTCCCACATTCATAACAAGCCCTTGCATTCCCGGCGGGGTTAACCGCGTTGACGGGTGCTACAAGATTCGGCGCAGTTCTACAGTCTCTCGCCAAATGCCCCGGGCGCCTACAGTTCGCGCACACCCGGCACTGCACTCCTGGGGGATGATGATAGTTGCACCTGTCACATTTGGGGTGCGGCCCCACATACTCTCTCTTGGCCTGAGACACGGCCACAAAATTCCTGGTCGTCTTGACCCTCTTATCAAACTTCCCGGCACTCGACCGGCTCGATTCCCCAACATCCTTTCGCTTCTCTGCTCCTCTGCCGAAACCCCTGTTCTTACCATCTCATCAGTCAAAGCGCCAGCCTCAGAATCGCGCTCTGAATAGTAGGAGGAGCAGCTGCTGTAACCATTGCTCTAATTTGAGGCGCAAGTCCCCAAAGTACCTCTCGATCCTCTTTGATTCCGGCGTGACCAGATGCGGAACCAATCTTGCCAGCTCATGAAAACGATCAGTATAAGCTGCATGCCCGGCCCCCACCATAGCATGATTCCAGAACTCATGCTCTAATTTCTGCATCTCGTTGAGGGGGCAGTATTCCTCGGTGATCAACGCTTTAAACTCATCCCATGACATCTGCATCGCAGATTCTCGTCCTCTAGCTTGAACCTGGGTGTTCCACCAGGTTAGGGCCTTACCCTGCTGTGAACATGTGGCATACTTGATTCTCTGGCTGTCGAGGCACTCGCTGATGTCAATCACTGCCTCCATCTTTTCCAGCCACCTGGTTAGGGCTATCGCCCCACCTTTCCCATCGAATTCCCTTGGTTTGCAAGCCACAAACTCCTTGTATGAACACCCCGACGTGCATTAACAACCCCAGTCTCAATACCGGCTGTGTACCACCATTTCCGGTCTCCTTGTTGCTTTCGTTTCCGGTCGGGTTTCCGTTTCCCACCTCAGTTTCGATCCCACCATGGGCTCTTTCTCCATTGTCTCCATCATCGTTGCCACCATCCCCGTGAGGGTGGTGTTGTTGGAGTGCGTCGCTCACTTGGGCCACGATAGTAGGAATCAGTGCGGCCAACTGTTGAGCGATCAGGGCTGCCATATCAGCGTTCCCTGTTCCCTGATTGTTACTGGCAGGAGCATCACTTGTCCTTGGTGCTCTGCCTCTGCCTCTGCCTCTGTCCCTTGGGGCTTCACTCCCGCCACTATTGCTGCGGGTAACTCTTCGAGGCGGCATTTTCTAATCATAGGAAAAGTAAACATATAAGCTAAATCATTTCAAAGTGTATTATCCATAACACTCATCAAGTCCATATTCCCAAGTTAATATCACACTTATTGTCATCACACATCGCATGCAATTCGTGTAGTTCTCACACCATGAATTGGTAATGTCTCAACAATAGTCCATCATAACAGTTGTAAGTCCATGTATATAATCACGTTTAGTCTAGCGGAGGTTGTCTATTTCTTCCTCTTTCGAGGTTTCAGACATAGCCTCCTCAGGGTTAATCTCAATGTCCAAGGTCAAGCGCAATAGCATGATCTGTGAAGATCTCTTCGGGTTTGATACCCGGATTTGATAAACCAACTCGGCGCGCAGAGGGAACGGAAGATCCAATAGAAGCATCCCATAAAAGAGTGAGCACAAGGGCTCTCTCATAGGGCGGAAAGATCACATAACAAATAGATGAACAAATCAAGCAGCGAGGAACACATACACGAGATATAATATGCATACAGATCCTAGCATGCAAATCTACATGAAGGTTCCTAGGTTATAGTCTAGGTCAAGCGTATTGCCTAATTCTCTATAACCAATGGCTCTGATACCAATCTGTCACACCCCGCTAAAAGCGAAAACACGGGGATGTAACGAGACCGGATCGTCATAACACATGGTAAGCGATAGAGATGCAATATAAATAAATGATGACAAGCGTGTCATGACGACACCCGACAACAAGGGGACTTGTGTCGTGTTTAGTCAATGTTCACGACAACATAGCCATAAGCATAAACATGATAATGATTCACATAAACAAATAAAGATGAAATTGTAATGTAAATTTCCACAACCCGGGAACAAGTTTCAAAAGATTGTAATTGTTTACACATAAGAACATTGTTCAAAAGATTGTTTGTCAAACATGTTAAGTCCTAAAAATGCATCCTAGGGTCTCCACTAAGGCAGCACACCTAGATTCCTGAACTTGCATGATCACCTGAAAAGATATGCTCAAACGGTCAACATAATTGTTGGTGAGCTCGCAGGTTTAAGTAATAAAAATGTAAGTGATGCTGTATAAAGTAAGCGTAATGGAATACCGTGAATACAGTTATATACACAAGTAAAATCACATGACATGAGCTTTGCAACCAAACCTAGCGACGTACACAAAGAAATTGTCGGCATATATTCACCCAAGGGCCCGTTCCTGGGCCACTGATGGTACCAACTAGTATACCATCGAACAAGGGTGGGGGGTGTCAACCCAGTAGTAGTACTACCAATACCTAACCGTCGGTTCCCACACTGGAATTAAATAGTTGCAAAGATAGAACCACACAGCAGACCCAAGCATGTATCAGATAAGTACTTGTAACACAGTATCACGTTGATTCCTTGTATGTAAAATGTAAGTAAGTTGTACAACATTGAAAATGGTTAAGCATACTTTCCCCCAAGTTGTAAATGATTGAAATATTGTATAAGCGTAAAAAGGGGCCACGAAACTCACTTGTTAAGTGGTAAGTATGTATGATCGATGTAATCCCAAATGTTGAATGCAAATGAACAGTCAAACACCTATTGACAGTTATTGTTAAGCATTAATGATATGAAATAAGCGCGTAATAATGTTCAGTCGGTTCGGGTTGTATCGGCTGGGTCGCGTGTAACACACACACAACAGACACACGTACTAGATCTTATGTAGATCCAAGTACTAGACATTGTCGCCATTGTTGATGATGTTTGAGTAAAAGTTTCATTGTTATTGAGAAAGTATTAGATAAGTGTCAATAGTTATAAGTCGGTTGATAATTGCAAAACGTTAGTTTAATTTGTTTTGAATAGTATTTGTGCCCTTTTTAGCGTTGACTTTAATATTTGTGGCCGAACAATGGCTACTGTGTTAATGTTACCTCAACATCACACGTCATACTCACACCACGCACAAGAAGGAATCACACACAACAATTACAGTCGCACGACAAGACCAGACGCACGACTCAACCTCCATACGCACGAATCAACCCTCAATCGTGCGAATCAGCTTCATTCGTACGATTGAGCCTTCATTCGTATGACTGGCGTTCAGTCGTACCACACAACACCCAATCGCACGACTCAACCTCCATACGCACGAATCAACCTTCAATCGTGCGAATTAGCTACTTTCGTACGATTGAACCTTCATTCGTGCGACTGGACTCCAGTCGTGCGAATCACGCACATTCGCATACACTCAGTCGGTCACCTGACTCAATCGCACACAATCATTCATACGCATGACTCAATCGCATACACTCATTCGCACGCATGACTCAATCGCATACAAACACACAGTCGCACGACTCAGTCGCACGACATGCCTAGTCGCACAACTCAGTCGCACGATTGACTCAGACGCATGGTTCAGTCGCACGACTCACCCAGTCGCACGGCTCAATCGCATGACAGACCCAATCGCCTGAACAGCAGAATCGCGACTGTGGTCGGGCTGAGCAGCCCCCGAGCTGCTCTAAACGCGAGTTTTACACCACAAGGACTTCTAGAAACACTCAACAAACATACAAACATGAAACACAAGCAGAAAGACCTCACACGCACCCATACGACCTTGTGTGTTCGGGTTGAACCCGAACACCCGAAACCCTAGTTTGGTTAGCCGTGAAAAGGCAAGAAAGAGACAACCAAGGTCGTCTACCTGCTAGAAAGGAGTAGACTAGGCTGTAGATGAAGTCTAGACGACGAAAACGAGCCTAAGCGGGTCGGTTTTGGTGCTAGAATGAAGAAATGGTGTGTAGAGAGGATGAAGAGATGAAGAAGATGAAGTTATGGTGAATTAGGGCTGGTAATGGGTTTATATACCCAGCCCAGGTTTGCAAAATTACAAGTTTAGTCCCTGCACTTAACCCCCGAGTTTTCCCAAATTTGGTTCGGTTGAAAAACGACTTTATTAGGTGATTTATATTAATTATAAAAATGCATTTAATGATATTTATAACTTGGAAATGGTTTTATTAATGACGTTTAAGATATATAAAAATGATATATTGGGCGGTTTCGAAGATGAAAGTTTTAAAAGTCTTTAAAGGTTAACATATGATTATAACGAATACACACGCACAACAATGATAAAGCACACATGATATCCACATAAAGAGTTAAATAAAGATGAGGAATGATGATCAAGGAATAGTTAACGGAAAATCACGTTAATTGACGGACCTTAAGGTGACGGATGTCACAGTATCCCCCAGTTGAGAGAATTTCGTCCCGAAATTCAGCTGGAGTTAGGTCTAAGAGTGTCATCCTCGAAAAGATGTGGATATTTGAGTTTCATCTGATCTTCTCGTTCCCATGTAAACTCTGGCCCTCGTTTTGAATTCCACCTTACGCGAACAATAGGTATCCTACTGCGCTTCAGTTGCTTGACCTTTCGATCCATGATCTCAATGGGTTCCTCAACAAAATGAAGCTTTTCGTCAATCTTGATCTCCTCAATTGGCACGTGAAGGGATTCGTCGGCCAAACACTTCTTGAGGTTTGACACGTGAAAAGTATCATGCACAACGCTGAGTTCTTGTGGCAACCTTAATCGGTAAGCCACTGGACCAATTCTCTCTGTAATCTCAAACGGTCCAACGTATCTTGGGGCTAACTTCCCTTTCTTTCCAAATCGAACGACTCCTTTCCAAGGGGAGACTTTGAGTAAGACTCGATCCCCAACGTTGAATTCTAGAGGCTTCCGACGATTGTCGGCATAGCTCTTTTGGCGATCTCTTGCAGCTTTAAGTCGGTCTTTGATTTGAAAGATCTTGTTAGTTGTTTCTTGAATGATCTCTGGGCCTGTTAGTAGACTTTCACCAATTTCGGCCCAACAAACGGGAGATCTGCATTTCCTTCCATACAACGCTTCGAACGGAGCACACCCAATGCTTGTATGGTAGCTGTTATTGTAAGAGAACTCAATCAACGGTAGATGAGCATCCCAACTACCACCAAAATCGATTACACACGCTCTCAACATGTCTTCTAGCGTCTGTATAGTTCTTTCACTTTGGCCATCTGTCTGAGGGTGATAGGCGGTACTCATGTCTAATCGAGTGCCCTTCGCTTTCTGTAGCGTCTGCCAAAATCGTGAAGTGAATCGGCTATCACGGTCGGATATGATTGACACCGGCACCCCGTGCCGTGTCACGACCTCTTTGATGTACAATCTCGCCAACTTATCCAATTTGTAGTCTTCTCGGATAGGCAAGAAATGTGCTGACTTCGTCATTCGATCCACAATGACCCATATCGAGTCATGACAGCTGCTTGTTCTAGGGAGTTTGGTAATGAAATCCATAGCTATGTTCTCCCATTTCCACTCGGGTATTTCAGGTTGCTGTAGTAATCCCGATGGTTTCTGATGTTCAGCTTTAACTTTGGAACACGTCAAGCATCTGCTGACGTATAAAGCAATGTCTTTCTTCATGCCTGGCCACCAGTACAGATCCTTGAGATCATGATACATCTTGTCTGCACCAGGATGAATAGAATATCCCGTCTTGTGGGCTTCATCCATGACTAAGGTTCGAACACCTCCCCAATTGGGTACCCATATGCGATCCATAAAGTACTGTATACCATCATCCTTGCGAATCATATGTTTGTCTAACCCTCGGAATTCTTCTCCCGCAAGGTTCTCTTCTTTCAATGCCTCACTTTGTGCAATTTGGATCTGAGCTTTCAAGTTCGTTTGAATGGTCAATCCCAACGCTCGAGCACGTAGTGGTTTCACACGTTCTTTACGGCTTAAAGCATCAACCACCACGTTAGCTTTCCCCGGATGATACCGGATTTCACAATCGTAGTCACTAAGAAGCTCTACCCAACGTCGTTGGCGCATATTAAGTTCCTTCTGATCCAGAATATGTTGGAGGCTCTTATGATCAGTGAAGATGATGCATTTGGTTCCATACAGGTAATGCCTCCAAATCTTGAGTGCAAATACTACAGCGCCCAACTCAAGATCATGAGTGGTGTAGTTCTTTTCGTGCACTTTAAGCTGTCGCGAAGCGTAGGCAATCACCTTATCCTTCTGCATTAGTACACATCCCAATCCTTGATGTGAAGCATCGCAGTACACCACAGAATCATCAGTTCCGTCTGGGAGGGACAGTATAGGCGCGTTACATAACTTCTCTTTCAACGTTTGAAACGCTTGTTCTTGTGCATATCCCCAATCAAACTTCTTGTATTTCTGAGTAAGTAGGGTTAATGGTTGCGCGATCTTTGAGAAGTTAGCGATGAAGCGACGATAGTAACCGGCCAATCCTAAAAATTGTCGTATCTCTGATGGTGTCTGGGGCGTATCCCATTTCTTCAGCGCTTCGATCTTGCCGGGATCTACATGAATCCCGTCCTTGTTAACCACATGCCCCAAAAACTTCACTTCCCAAAACCAAAACTCACACTTTGAAAATTTGGCGAAAAGTTTCTCTTCCCGTAGCAGCTCCAGAATTGCCCGAAGGTGTTCTTCATGATCCTCTTTTGATCGGGAGTAGATAAGTATATCATCTATGAACACGATCACGAACTTATCCAAGTAAGGTTTGCATACCCGATTCATTAGATCCATAAACACAGCTGGCGCGTTGTTCAGCCCGAACGGCATGACCAAGAACTCATAGTGCCCACAACGAGTCCTAAACGCTGTCTTCGGTATGTCGTCCTCGAAAACCCTTAGCTGATGATAACCAGAACGAAGATCGATCTTTGAGAAATACGAGGCTCCTTGTAGCTGGTCGAACAGGTCGTCGATCCTGGGGAGAGGATATCGATTCTTCACGGTTAACTTGTTCAGTTCACGGTAATCGATGCACATGCGGAACGATCCATCCTTCTTTTTGACAAATAATACCGGCGCTCCTCACGGTGAATGACTCGGTCGAATAAAACCCTTCTCCAGTAGCTCCTGTAACTGACTAGACAACTCTTGCATTTCGGATGGCGCTAGTCGATATGGCGTCTTTGCTACCGGTGTAGCTCCGGGAACCAACTCTATACGGAATTCCACCTGTCGTGGAGGAGGCAAACCAGACAAGTCATCCGGAAATACATCTGGGTAATCCCGTACCACTGGAATATCTACTAGTTTCCTCTCTTTGTCCTTCTTTTACCACATGAGCCAGAAAAGCGTAGCACTGCTTTCGTAGACTTCGGCGTGCTTTCATGCAAGAAATAAGCTTTAAGTTCCTTCCCGGTCGTTCTCCCTGAATCTTGAGTACTTCCCCGTTTGGCATAGGGATTCGTACTACTTTGTCCCGACAGACAATCTCTGCTCCGTTTTCCGACAACCAATCCATACCCACAATCACATCAAAACTTCCTAGCTCGAAGGGTATCAATCTATATCGAAGGCATGATCATCCAATGTTAACGAGCACTTCCTAATAATCTCATCGGCCTGAACAACTCTACCATTGGCCATCTCTACAGAGTAGGTAGTTTTTAGCCTACTAGGACTCAAATCAAGCAATTGCACAAACTCAGAAGATATAAAGCTATTGTCTTCTCCAGTATCAAATAATATAGATGCGTGCGTACCCGTGACAACATTCGGGTCCTGACGAGCATCGTTGGCTCCAATGACGAATGCACGTCCCCGAGCTGCATTCCACTGAGTAGTCGGGCCTTGATTTCCAGCTATAGTCATCACTTGCTGCTGGTTGTTTCCTTGTTGACCCGGTGCCCGGTTCAGCCTGGGACACATGTTCCTGTAATGATCGGGGCTCCCACATTCATAACAAGCCCTTGCATTCCCGGCGGGGTTAACCGCGTTGACGGGTGCTACAAGATTCGGCGCGGTTCTACAGTCTCTCGCCAAATGCCCCGGGCGCCTACAGTTCGCGCACACCCGGCACTGCACTCCTGGGTGATGATGATAGTTGAACCTGTCACATTTGGGGTGCGGCCCCACATACTCTCTCTTGGCCTGAGACACGGCCACAAAATTCCTGGTCGTCTTGACCCTCTTATCAAACTTCCCGGCACTCGACCGGCTCGATTCCCCAACATCCTTTCGCTTCTCTGCTCCTCTGCCCAAAACCCCTGTTCTTACCATCTCATCAGTCAAAAGCGCCAGCCTTCAGAATCGCGCTCTGAATAGTAGGAGGAGAAGCTGCTGTAACCATTGCTCTAATTTGAGGCGCAAGTCCCAAAATGTACCTCTCAATCCTCTTTGATTTCGGCGTGACCAGATGCGGAACCAATCTTGCCAGCTCATGAAAACGATCAGTATAAGCTGCATGCCCGGCCCCCATCATAGCATGATTCCAGAACTCATTCTCTAATTTCTGCATCTCGTTGAGGGGACAGTATTCCTCGGTGATCAACGCTTTAAACTCATCCCATGACATCTGTATCGCAGATTCTCGTCCTCTAGCTTGAACCTGGGTGTTCCACCAGGTTAGGGCCTTACCCTGCTGTGAACATGTGGCATACTTGATTCTCTGGCTGTCGAGGCACTCGCTGATGTCAATCACTGCCTCCATCTTTTCCAGCCACCTGGTTAGGGCTATCGCCCCACCTTTCCCATCGAATTCCCTTGGTTTGCAAGCCACAAACTCCTTGTATGAACACCCCCGACGTGCATTAACAACCCCAGTCTCAATACCGGCTGTACCACCGTTTCCGGTCTCCTGGTTGCTTTCGTTTCCGGTCGGGTTTTCGTTTCTCACCTCAGTTTCGATCCCACCATGGGCTATTTCTCCATTGTCTCCATCATCTTTGCCACCATCCCCGTGAGGGTGGTGTTGTTGGAGTGCGTCGCTCACTCGGGCCACGATAGTAGGAATCAGTGCGGCCAACTGTTGAGCGATCAGGGCTGCCATATCAGCGTTCCCTGTTCCCTGATTGTTACTGGCAGGAGCATCACTTGTCCTTGGTGCTCTGCCTCTGCCTCTGTCCCTTGGGGCTTCACTCCCGCCACTATTGCTGCGGGTAACTCTTCGAGGCGGCATTTTCTAATCATAGGAAAAGTAAACACATAAGCTCAATCATTTCAAAGTGTATTATCCATAACACTCATCAAGTCCATTATTCCCAAGTTAATATCACACTTATTGTCATCACACATTGCATGCAATTCATGTAGTTCTCACACCATGAATTGGTAATGTCTCAACAATAGTCCATCATAATAGTTGTAAGTCCATGCATATAATCACGTTTAGTCTAGCGGAGGTTGTCTATTTCTTCCTCTTTCGAGGTTTCAGACATAGCCTCCTCAGGGTTAATCTCAATGTCCAAGGTCAAGCGCATTAGCATGATCTGTGAAGATCTCTTCGGGTTTGATACCCGGATTTGATAAACCAACTCGGCGCGCAGAGGGAATGGAAGATCCAATAGAAGCATCCCATAAAAGAGTGAGCACAAGGGCTCTCTCATAGGGCGAAAAGATCACATAACAAATAGATGAACAAATCAAACAGCGAGGAACACATACACGAGATATAATATGCATACAGATTCCTAGCATGCAAATCTACATGAAGGTTCCTAGGTTATAGTCTAGGTCAAGCGTATTGCCTAATTCTCTGTAACCAATGGCTCTGATACCAATCTGTCACACCCCCGCTAAAAGCGGAAACACGGGGATGTAACGAGACTGGGATCTTCATAACACATGGTAAGCGATAGAGATGCAATATAAATAAATGATGACAAGCGTTTCATGACGACACCCGACAACAAGGGGACTTGTGTCGTGTTAAGTCAATGTTCACGACAACATAGCCATAAGCATAAACATGATAATGATTCACATAATCAAATAAAGATGAAATTGTAATGTAAATTTCCACAACCCGGGAACAAGTTTCAAAAGATTGTAATTGTTTACACATAACAACATTGTTCAAAAGATTGTTTGTCAAACATGTTAAGTCCTAAAAATGCATCCTAGGGTCTCCACTAAGGCAGCACACCTAGATTCCTGAACTTGCATGATCACCTGAAAAGATATGCTCAAAACGGTCAACATAATTGTTGGTGAACTCGCAGGTTTAAGTAATAAAAAAGTAAGTGATGCTGTATAAAGTAAGCGTAATGGAATACCGTGAATACAGTTATATACACAAGTAAAATCACATGACATGAGCTTTGCAACCAAACCTAACGACGTACACAAAGAAATTGTCGGCATATATTCACCCAAGGGCCCAATCCTGGGGCCACTGATGGTACCAACTAGTATACCATCGAACAAGGGTGGGGGTGTCAACCCAGTAGTACTACCAATACCTAACCGTCGGTTCCCACACTGGAATTAAATAGTTGCAAAGATAGAACCACACAGCAGACCCAAGCATGTATCAGATAAGTACTTGTAACACAGTATCACGTTGATTCCTTGTATGTAAAATGTAAGTAAGTTGTACAACATTGAAAATGGTTAAGCATACTTTTCCCCCAAGTTGTAAATGATTGAAATATTGTATAAGCGTAAAAAGGGGCCACGAAACTCACTTGTTAAGTGGTAAGTATGTATGATCGATGTAATCCCACATGTTGAATGCAAATGAACAGTCAAACACCTATTGACAGTTATTGTTAAGCATTAATGATATGAAATAAGCGCGTAATAATGTTCGGTCGGTTCGGGTTGTATCGGCTGGGTCGCGTGTAACACACACACAACAGACACACGTACTAGATCTTATGTAGATCCAAGTACTAGACATTATCACCATTGTTGATGATGTTTAAGTAAAAGTTTCATTGTTATTGAGAAAGTATTAGATAAGTGTCAATAGTTATAAGTCGGTTGATAATTGCAAAACATTAGTTTAATTTGTTTTGAATAGTATTTGTGCCCTTTTTAGCGTTGACTTTAATATTTGTGGCCGAACAATGGCTACTGTGTTAATGTTACCTCAACATCACACGTCATACTCACACCACGCACAAGAAGGAATCACACATAACAATTACAGTCGCACGACAAGACCAGACGCACGACTCAACCTCCATACGCACGAATCAACCCTCAATCGTGCGAATCAGCTTCATTCGTACGATTGAGCCTTCATTCGTATGACTGGCGTTCAGTCGTACCACACAACACCCAATCGCACGACTCAACCTCCATACGCACGAATCAACCTTCAATCATGCGAATTAGCTACTTTCGTACGATTGAACCTTCATTCGTGCGACTGGACTCCAGTCGTGCGAATCACGCACATTCGCATACACTCAGTCGGTCACCTGACTCAATCGCACACAATCATTCATACGCATGACTCAATCGCATACACTCATTCGCACGCATGACTCAATCGCATACAAACACACAGTCGCACGACTCAGTCGCACGACATGCCTAGTCGCACAACTCAGTCGCACGATTGACTCAGACGCATGGTTCAGGCGCACGACTCACCCAGTCGCACGGCTCAGTCGCATGACAGACCCAGTCGCCTGAACAGCAGAATCGCGACTGTGGTCGGGCTGAGCAGCCCCCGAGCTGCTCTAAACGCGAGTTTTACACCACAAGGACTTCCAGAAACACTCAACAAACATACACAAACATGAAACACAAGCAGAAAGACCTCACACGCACCCATACGACCTTGTGTGTTCGGGTTGAACCCGAACACCCGAAACCCTAGTTTGGAAAGCCGTGAAAAGGAAAGAAAAGAGACAACCAAGGTCGTCTACCTGCTAGAAAGGAGTAGACTAGGCTGTAGATGAAGTCTAGACGACGAAAACGAGCCTAAGCGGGTCGGTTTTGGTGCTAGAATGAAGAAATGGTGTGTAGAGAGGATGAAGAGATGAAGAAGATGAAGTTATGGTGAATTAGGGCTGGTAATGGTTTATATACCCAGCCCAGGTTTGTAAAATTACAAGTTTAGTCCCTGCACTTAACCCCGAGTTTTCCCAAATTTGGTTCGGTTGAAAAACGACTTTATTAGGTGATTTATATTAATTATAAAAATGCATTTAATGATATTTATAACTTGAAAATGGTTTTATTAATGACGTTTAATATATATAAAAATGATATATTGGGCGGTTTCGAAGATGAAAGTTTTAAAAGTCTTTAAAGGTTAACATATGATTATAACGAATACACACGCACAACAATGATAAAGCACACATGATATCCACATAAAGAGTTAAATAAAGATGAGGAATGATCGATCAAGGAATAGTTAACGGAAAATCACGTTAATTGACGGACCTTAAGGTGACGGATGTCACAGTAACCAACTTGGTCATTTTACAAGGGAATGCAAGGCTCCCAAGTCTAATCCAGAAACCCCACAGGCCTCCACACATCCCTCTACATCAAAGCCCACAGGAAAGTCAACAAAGACAGCTGCAATGGCTCAAGAAGTTGACTGGAGCTTCATGGTACAAGATGTGACTCCTGCTCAAGCACTCATGGCCGGAACAGATGACAATAAGGTATATGAACATCTCTGTACTCCTGCCTGTATTGCTAAGGTTAAATTGTATCAGGACTACAATATGAAGATTAAATCCGATATTGAGTCTTTAAATGTTTTAAAATCTGATTTTAAAAGGGCTGAATATGACTATCAAAGAAAAATTAAGGAGTTGGAGAAAACTGTGTCCTTATTAAAACATGAACACTCAAACTATAAGACCTAGATAAAGGATTTAATATCTAAATTGTCTGAGCCTCAAGCCCAGCTTGTCACAGCTGAGGCTCAAGCCAGGAAGTATGCTATTTCTGAGCAAAACTTCCAAGCCATTCTTGCATCATCCTCTCACTCAAAACTTTGTTACCAAAACAAAGGTGGGTTGGGAACCAATGAAATTGCTCCACCACACTCTTATGAGTCTATAAGACAACCAAGGTGCGGTACTGAAGAGCAAGAGGTTCCATCTGCTGACTCACCTTATTATGAGTCAAAGAGTGATGCAACCATGGAGACCATCACAGGGAAGAACCAGGTAATTTTACCCACTCCTACCGGTGATGATCAACCCCTGACCACCAAAGCCAGAAGAAGCAGAGCTAAGGCAGCCAGAAAAACTGCCAAGAAAGTGGCTGAGTCTAAGCTGAAAATAGACCCAAAGCAAAAGGGTGTATTCATTTCAGCTGGATTCCAGGTGGTAGAAAACTCTGATTCAGGAAAGGAGTATAGTACCAGCACTCCTGTCCTACCAAAGGATCAGAAGTTAAAGGGAAAGGTTGCTGATGAAGAGAAAAAGAACAAGAAACAACAATCCTCAAATTCCCAAAAGATTAACATTGCATGCATAATGTGTGGTCTGCAAAACCATATGGCCAAAGATTGTTACTACAATCTTGCTAGCACACATTATGCAAATAATGTTAAAAAGGAAGGAGTCAGGAAAGGTTTCTCATTTCGACCATATCAAATGGTTCAAGTGATGAAAAAGGGAAAGCTTGTTTCCGAAGCAAGGTTGCTTTCGGAAGAATGTCCTTCTTTCGAAGGGAAAATGGCTTCGGAAGCTAAAGCTATCAAGACTCAAAAGAATAAAAAAAGTCCCCTTGAAACCATCCCAGAAGAAGACTACTTCGGAAGAAAAGGTGGTGAAGGCTTCTTTCGAAAAGAAAGAAGCTTCGGAAGAATGCCATGCTGCAAAAGCTTCAACAAGCTCATCCTCCATGATCAACCAAGGGATGGAATGGAAAATCAAGGAAGATGTTGCAGCCTAAACCTCTTCTTCAAAGACATCCATTGAACCCCCATGCATAAATTTTGGTTCAATTATGTCATCATCATTGGATGAACCCAAGACCAACAAGGCTTGGGTTTCCAATCAAAACTAATCATCTCATCTTATGTGTAGGGACATCATATGACAAGAATAACAATGTTTGGATTGTGGATAGTGGATGCTCCAGGCACATGACAGGGAACAGATCTCTCCTTCAACAATTTCAACATTATGATGGAGGTCCTGTCCAGTTTGGACGTGAGGCCGGAGGATATATTTCTGGCAGAGGAAGTATATCCAATGGAAAATTAAAAGTTGACAAAGTTCACTTTGTCAAACAGCTTGAACACAACCTATTAAGTGTTTCTCAGTTCTGTGATCAAAAGCATCAAATGCTCTTCACAGAACATGAGTGCATTATCCTCAAACCCGGGATGACAATTCCTCAGGAATTGGTGCTTCTTAGATCTCCCAGGAAAGGGGATATGTACAAGCTAGATATGAACAATGCTTCCCCAATGGGTGAAGTATCATGCTTTCTTCCAAAGCTGATGGTGATGAGTCAACACTATGGCATAAACGAATGTGTCATGTAAAATTTAAGACAATGAATAAATTGGCTAAAAATAACTTAGTACATGGTTTGCCTAATAAGGAATTTTTCTGCAAAGATAACTGTGTTGCATGCCTGAAAGGGAAGCAACATAGGGCATCTCATAAATCCAAAGTTGTTAACTCCATCACCACTCCATTACACTTATTGCACATGGATCTATTCGTTCCCACAAGTATAATGAGTATTGGAAGGAAATCATATTGCCTTGTGATTGTTGATGATTTTACAAGATTTACATGGGTATTCTTTTTAAGAACCAAAGATGAAACTGCTGAAACTTTAAAATCTTTTATTCTTAAAATAGAAAATCAAATTGATCACAAGGTTAAAAAAAAGTAGAAGTGATCAAGGGACTAAGTTTAAGAACCACGTTCTTGACTCATTCTGTAACTCAAAAGGGATTGCCAGAATATATAGTGCTCCTAGAACTCCTCAACAAAATAGTGTTGCTGAGAGGAGGAACAGGACACTTATTGAGGCTGCTCGGACTATGTTAGCTGATTCAAAGCTGCCTTTAACATTCTGGGCAGAGGCAGTCAGCATTGCATGCTATGTGCAGAACAGGGTTCTTGTAGTTAAGCCACATGGAAAAACCCCTTATGAGTTATGGAACAAGAGGCCACCGTTCATTGGCTTTCTAAGGTCCTTTGGCAGCAGGTGTACCATACTTAACACAAAAGACAATTTGGCAAAATTTGCTGAAAAGTCGGATAATGCTATCTTTGTTGGATATTCCTCTAACTCTATAGCTTATAGAGTTTATAACATTAAGAATCAACAATTTGAGGAATCTTTCAACATTGTAGTTAATGAGCACACTCCTTGTGTTAGGGGGAATGGCCCTGATCATATCTTTGATTTAGAATTGTTTCCAAACTATTCTAAACCATCTTGTGAGAATGTTTCAGCTGGAACAGGTGCTCAAAGTGATTCTGATGAAGACCAACTGTTTGAGCTACCTAGACCTATTCCAAGTTCTCCAAGAGCTGCAACAAATCAAGCTCCCACTATTGGTAGATTTGACAGTATAACTATCTCAAGGGATAGTGGAGCTTCAACTAGCGGTTCACCTGTTGACCCTCAAACTTCATCAGGTGACACTACACAACACCAAGCTGATGGAAGCAACATCTTGAAGGAACAGGTAACTGTTAATGCTGCTTCAGAGCAAACAAATGATGATGATGTTTCTCATTCATTCAATCAGTCCTCATTGAATGAGTTTGAAACAGCAGCTGGACCAAGTGTTCTAACTCATGAGCAAAATGAAGGAAGGGTTTTTCATCAATCAATCTAAGTATGTCAATGACATCTTAGAAAGATTTGACATGAAAGATTGTAAGGCAGCCAAAACACCTATACCCAGAAACCATAATCTCTGCCCTGACTCTGAGGGGGAGGATACTGATCAACATCAGTATAGAGCAATTATTGGTTCTCTGATGTATCTCACAACAAGTAGACAGGCTGCTCCAAAGGTGTCTCACCTAGTTACTGCCAAGAGAATCCTCAGATACCTCAAAGGAGCACCTAAATTAGGTTTCTGGTATCCAATGAATAGTGATTTCAATCTCTATGGTTACTCTAACAGTGATTATGGTGGCTGCAATATCAACAAGAAATCAACATCCGGTGGATGTCAATTTCTTGGTGGAAGGATCATCTCATGGCAATGCAAGAAGCAATCATGTGTCTCTACATCAACTGCTAAAGCTGAATACATTGCTGCTGCTAGTTGTTGTGCTCAGCTGCTGTGGATTCAGAACCAGATGATAGACTACGGATTCAACTTCATGAGCACTCCTATCCACATTGACAACAACAGTGCTATCTCTATTATTGAAAATCCAGTGAAGCACTCCAAGACTAAGCACATTGATATCAGGTACCATTTCATTAGAGATATTCATGAGAAAAATCTAATCAAGCTAATCAAAGTTGACTCAAATGAACAATATGCTGACTTGTTCACCAAAGCCTTTGATGAACAAAGATTCAAATATCTCATTACAGCTATTGGGATGATAAACTTTGATTAGTCTATCTCATTTGAAAACCTTTTAATGTGTAAAGTCTTGTGTCAAAACAATCTAAGCCCTGTTGCAAAAAGTCCTTCTCTGAAATTTTCTCTAAGTATAAATTCTTCCAAAGAGGAATTAACCCTCGGAAGATATTTTACATATCTTCCAAAGCAAATTCCTCCCAAGATAATTTTCTTCTCGGAAGAGTTGTTTAGTCTCGGAAAAAGCGATTGATTTCATATCAGATCTACTTCCGAAGCTTATAACACTCTCCATTCGGAAAGCAACATATACTCTCGGAAGTAAAAACTTTACCTTCGGAAGTAAATTTGCCTTCGGAAGAACATTACCTTCGGAAATGCTTTATACTCGGAAGAAAGACTTTACTGTGTAACAGAAATCTTTTGGGCCACACTCTATAAAAAGTAAAGATTTTGTTAATGATGTCGGATTATTTAAATGGACTAAACCTTACCGCCCCTGTCACATCCTCCACTGAAATGTCCCATCATCTTATCCAAACCCTTTAAACTGCCATTTCACCCATTTAAATAACTTCGGCTAATCACTTTCATCTTTTTACCAAATTTACTGCCCTAAAAGCTTCCTTCATCCCCAATTCACCTAATTCCGAACTATCTTCCTGCAACTTTCTCAAATGGCACTTAACCCTCAGCACAACCAAGTCGCACTCCTTGATTCCTGAAGGGATGAAGACTTCTCAGATATCATCTCCTTTCTAACCCAATCCTCTTATTACACTGCTCTGACTGTTAACCCCACAGTTTACTCAAATCACATGGCTGAATTTTGGGCCAATGGTCAGATTGAAACCCTAAATGGGGTTAGGGTACTAAGATCGAGCATCTGTTGCCAGGAGTTGGTCATTTCTGAACAACTCATCAGGGAGCATCTTGAGCTTCATGATGAGGGCGCTCCTACAGAGTTCCCCAAAACAGATTTGGACAACACCTATATCCAAATGGGATATGGTAGAGATGTAAGCAGGTCAACCGTTTACAAGTTTAACTTCTCTTACAACCGGAAGTTCCTACTGCATGTCGTTCTTCATTGCTTGTCCAACAAATCTGGGGGATGGGATCAAATCCCATATG
Organism: Flaveria ramosissima; assembly: GCA_025215565.1. NCBI lineage: Eukaryota > Viridiplantae > Streptophyta > Magnoliopsida > Asterales > Asteraceae > Flaveria > Flaveria ramosissima. The sequence continues at coordinate 32,144,606 of CM046034.1, forward strand.
AACTAGGGTGCCTAGTTCATGGATTGGTGAGAAGCCTCCGATTTAACTACTCAAGGTTTGTGCTGACCAATCTTATGGGGAACCTCCAGCGGGACACATTCTTCATGTATCCCAGGTTTTTCAGCACATAATCAATTGTGAGCTGGACCAGAGTCAGCTTGTCTGTGAAGCTGTTCTGACTGTTCCTCAAATGAGGCCGACCATCTTCAAGACTTTGAAGAGAGTTTCCACCAATTTCACCGGAAGATATACTGCACTTCTTCCAGGTATGACTGAGCCAATGGCTCTTGGTGACATCCCTGTTAACCCCACAAGTGATGAACCCACACCAGCAACTACCCTCACACTGCCAAATCTACCTTCTCATCCCATCACTATCACCTATCAAAGACGCCCCAAACGACTAGAGTGGAACATTGGGCTCCTACTCAGTCTGAGGTCCAACCATCCTTCACAATTGACCTCAATATGGGTTTTGAGTCTCCTCAGTCTCAGACCCATGAGCCCGAAACCCAAGCTGAAAACTCTTAGGGAGAGTCTTTATACTCCCCTGAGCAGCCAAAAAGGGACAGCCCTACCATAGGTCAATGCCTTTAGACATTGATCAAAGTCCCGGGTCATTAGGCTTCACCTCTATATCCTTTATTGACCTACTAATAAGAGCTGATGAAGAGATTATGTCTCTTCAGGGCAATGCAGTTGATCCACAACACCCTCTCAAGGATCAACAGAGCCCAGAGAGATCTCTTATCTCTAGCCCCTATCAGCAAGCCTTTACTGAGGTGAGTCCCACTGATGTGGAGGGGACTCATGTAGATTCAGCTGCCACTACTGAAGGAGCCTCAATGGACCCTCAGGATAGTGGTAACATTATTGAGACTGAATCTATGGCAACCATGCCCTTTGATGACTCTGAAAGAGACATCATTGAGCAAGGGAAACCAGGGCGCCAAGAAACCACATCTGGTGGTGAGGATGAACATACTAGGTATGTTACCTCATCTCCCCGTGATTTTTCAAAAGAAGATGAGGGAAGATTGCAACTCATCATTGAAGACCTACTTTCTAAAGTCTCAAATCTTGAATCTAAGGTTAGGACTTTAGAGGATAGGTCTGCCACTCAGCAACTTGAGATTGAAAATCTCAAGGCCAAACTAGCTAAGAAACAGATTGAGAGGTCTGTTAGGCATGTACCAATTCAGGTCTCATTGACCTCTTCCTCCAGCTCATCAAGCTCTCAAGATAATGCTACCAAAAAGGGGGAGAGTGTTCAGGGACAAAGCCAAAGACAAGAGGAACCACAGAGTCAAGCTCTCACTTCCTTAAGTTCAAGATATCCTATGCAACAAGCTTCAGTTTTTCCTGAGCCTCCTCCTGTTGTAATTCAAGTGGATCAAAGGATGCTCCAAGATCTCAACAGGTTCTTCAACAAGTTCCTATTGGAATCTCTCACTGAACAGCCAAGTCCTGACTTGTCCGTGATTTACTTTGGAGCTCAAGAGCTTCAGAGGTTAAATGCACCTTCTACCACTATTGAGGAAGTTGGTCAACCTAAGGTCCAAGTGGAACCTGATATTAATTTCGAAGGGGAAACAAGGACTGATGGCCCAGTAACTGAGATAGTTGGGATAGATAGTGCATTCTCACAGACTTCCGAAGCACAAGTCAAATCCTCGGAAGAACAATTTCAATCTTCCGAAGCTGAGATTGCAGCTGCGGAAGGACTATTCTCTTTATCCGATGATCTAATAGTCACAGATGCAATCCTAAGACTTGCATCTGAGGTTAATAGGGAGAATTTTCTCACCCAACCACTAGCTCAAACATCAACATTAACTCCAGCTCCCATTTCCACCATTCAACTTGAACCTTCCATTCAAGAACCCCTAAAGTCTAGCACTTCCAAAGACATCAAAGGAAAGAGAAAGATGACTAAAGAAGAGCTTTAGGAGGAATAAAGGTTAGAAAAGCTCAAAAGAAAAGGTAGACTTCCAACTGGAAAACTACTAGCTGCCAGTAGCAAAGCAGCTGCAGCCAACCAGGAGGCTGTCAACAATAAAAGAAGGGTGGAAATCATTGACAGACTTGTCAATCTAGGAGCTGTGAGTGAAGATGTACTCCTTCTACCACTAAAGGAGTTAGTTGACTTTGAAAAGGAAACTTTGCTGCAAAAACAACAAAAAGAAGAAGCAACAAGGTTGGCCTTAGAGGAAGAAAGGGAGAGGAAAGAAAGAGAAGCTAATCAGTAGCTCAGGAGGGAAAGGATAACTTTCATAACCTCCAGGGGTTTCTCTCTAGAAGAATTATCTCCACACAACAATGATACGATCTTATGACTCTTCAACAAAGAGCAAGATCAAATAGAGAAGGAGAGAAAGAGAGCTGCCAAGGAGAAGCTGATGTTGAAGAGAAAGAAAGAAGAGGAAGCAGGACTAGCTGCTGCCAAGAAGATAGGTGAAAAGGCCTGGATGAAAGCCTATCTCTGGGCTCATGGCTTCTCTGCCAGGCAGGTGGGTCCTATGTCTGAGAAGACCCTCCAACGACATGTCAGTGACATAAAGGCTGACATTCGCTCGGGGAAGAGGAAGGAGATGTACAGAAGGGGACAGGGGATGATTTTCAAACCAACCACTCAACCCCAACCACAACCTGAACCAATTCCTTTTCCATTCCCCATCAAAACTGAACCAACCACTGAACCTTACACCCCTGAACCTACACTATCACCCTTACCAACCTCCTCACCTAAACCACCTATTCTACCTTTCCTCTAACCTAAAACACTAGCCAGAACCCAAACACCACAACCTACCCAACAACCTCTCAAACCATCCCCTCAGCCTTCTAAACATCTCCCCTTAGAGGAGTTCAAGGCAATCAAGACAAAGCTCATCAACTGCACAACCCTGAGCGACATCTCATGTGAGGAGGATTCAGTCAAACTGACTTATGTTGATGGATCCTCATGTTCCCTCACTAGAGATCAATTTCTTGATCTGCCTAGAGGAACATTGGACCAAGCTGCAAATCTCCTTGGCCTCAACTCAGATACTTTGAATGAGGAAGAAAAGAAGCTAAGGAGAAGGCTGGTGACTCTGCTGGATACCAAGAAAGGTGACCGGGTGCCAAGACAACCCCTTGTGCCCAGGAAAAAGATCATCCAGTGGAGGTTCGAAGACTCTTCTCACAACTTTGTTGTTGAGAGAGAGAGTGGAGAGCTCAACAGGCTAAATGCCTCATCTCTGCTACACTTAAGCAGATTTGATATTGCTAAGTTAGCAGAAAAGCCACTCTCCAACCCCTCCAACTTTGAAGTCGCTGCTAACATAAGAAATCACCTGGGCAGTCTTCTCTGGCCGAGCTGACTGCTAGGACTAAGATTGAAGAAGAGTTGAAAGTGAGAGAGGAGGAGAAAAGGAAAGGATCAACAACCAAAGGCAAAACCTTTCTACAAATGGTTGAGGGTCCTGAACTTGAATCCATAGTTAGATGGGAGTATGACTATAACTCCCGTCAACTAACTCTTTTCAGGGGGGCACAACAAAGGGTACATGTCATTTAGAGTGATAGACTGGATCTTCTATCCACAAATGACTTGTACAAGCTTCTCAGCACCACTTCAGGGAAGAACAAGGACACAAACAAATATCTTCTGTCCCTGGTGTTGAAAGCTTTGAGAAGCAGAAACGAGTGAGGTTTTGGTAGCATCAACCTAGGGGGAGTTTGTTGGATCTAGAAAGGCTGGTGCAACCAAAACCAAATCACTTAGACTATTTTGGTGCAACTAATAAAGGACTTCTGAAGCTAAGTGTGTAACTTCCGGAGGAAAAGGAGCTCTTCCGAAGACAAAATGTAAGATCAACTTCCGAAGGAAAACTCCAACTTCCGAAGACAAAGTATTCACTTCCGAAGATCAAGACTTAGAGTGAAAGATCAGAAGTCAACTTTTGAAGTATGAAAGAAGTCCTCAAGCCTCGGAATTATAGAAGCCTCTTCCAAAGTATAAGTAGCTTTGGAAGAACTTGTTCTTCCGAAGCGAACTTACCTTCGGAAGACACTACTATTATCCAGTGGACATAAGTATGGTCTCCCTAACACTCCGCTGCAGACCTCTGAGGTACTGCATGGTGTTTTTTCAAAATCCATGTAGTTGACCATACTTTATTCCACTGTTTACCTTTATCAGTTAGTACAGTTGCCAACTTTAGTTGGTGACAAAAGGTAAGTCATGGACATGTCATGACTACTGTTAGGACCTGGTATTTGAACAAAATACCTAGTGATTAGCGTGTTAAACCAACTCAAATAGTGCGGAATCCTATTTGATTGGCGATCCAATCAGTGAGAACACACGAAGAATCAATCAAGAATTGAAACCAACGTCAGAAATCGATTAGGAATCGATCTGATGTGTTCTGTGAACTTGGAGAACGATTTGGGAGCCTTCTGGACGGCTAGGGTACGTCTGGAATCGTAATGGGATGAATGCTTACGTTTTTCCACGAATTGGGTCTATTTATAGGTTAGTATTGTTCAATCGTGCGACTGGGCCATAAGTATGGTTCAGTCGTGCGATTGAACCATGCGGTTGATTCATCTGCACGACTGAGTGTTCAGTCGTGCGATTGAGTCAATCTTATGTGTCAATCATACGACTGATCCAGTCTCCTGGTTCAGTCGTGCGATTGAGTCAATCGTATGAAGTTATTCATGCGTGTGGTCCATTCGCATGGGCCATTCGCATGAGAACTTCATTAAGTTAAGTTTGAATGTTTTAATTAATATAACATAATGTGCAATCATTCAAACAATCATAAACCCAATCAATTCAATCACGACTCATTAATGAAATATTAAACATCACAAGTAACAAACAATTCATATCATTTCATTAATCGATACTATTACATCATAATCAGACAGACAAGATTTATTACATTACAACTCATGATCTAGGGACATACATGCATCAACAAACTCCCCCTTGGACCTAGATCTATCTAATCTCTTGTCTTCTGCATCACCTCCTTATACTTCTTGTACTTCTCATCTTTAGTGACTCCTGCGTGAATCTCAAACGCAAAGCAAAGTCGTATAACGTTTTGGAACTGGAGGGCTTGTATAATGTCTTGTGTGTCATAGAACAGTGGCCACTTGTATAATGTATAGACATCATTAGCAGACAAGTTGGTTAGCCACATCAGGTCGAATACCCTGATAGTATCCATTTGGCCCTCTTTATTCAAAACTATGACAGCTTCAGCGGTTCTCCAATCATAGTACCACCATTTGAAGTGTGGAGTGAAGTCCTGTGGCATTTCCCTGAGAGGGATTCTCGACATAGTGCGCGGAGGACTCCACTTCAACACAATCTTGGGCTTGCCAGTAATGGCATCAACCTCAGACCTTCTTATGTACCTCGTAGGCTGTTGTGGTCTAAAGTTAACCCATCTGGTGTGGTACTCTTTCTTCAGGGCAGCCTCGAACCAGCCTGACATCTTTCTTGGGTCAGCATACAACAGCTTTAGCTTAGCCAGCTGGTTGAGCTCAAAACCAGGTAGAGTCTTCAGATCATGTGGGAACCTGAAGTACTCTATGCCCTGCTCCCTCTTAACTGCATACGCGTTAAGGTCATCAAAATAAGCCCATGCAATAATCCTGCCTGACACCTTATGGTGTTTCTTGACTCTGTAGAGCTTGGTGTAGGCATCTTTCTTTGGTGCAGCACGCTGGGCTCTTACTTCTTCAAAACAGGCAGCCCACTCAGCCTTGCGAATGTCTACATCATCATTGGAGGCTTGGGCTGTTCCTTCAGTCTTTTTGGTTTCCTGCTCCATCTTGTCTAGTACCTCAAACGTATCACTGACTAGGGACTCACCCAGATTGGGGACCACATTACCCTCGGTGTCAGCATACTGAGGGTACTCTTCTGTAGTAATATCTTCAACCTCAACTTCATCAATGTCATTTAGTTCTTCATCACTGGTTGAATCAACTGTTGGAGCATCCTTGACAATTTCATCAGGATTGAGTCTGAACATCTCTGCCAGTTGCTCATCAGATAGGTCATGAATTATTTCCCCTTCTTCAGGGGTATAACTCACAGACCTTCTTACAATCCCTTGCAGATCAAGAATCATGGTTAATTGAGTCTTGACCATTTGAAGGGGAGCAAAGTCAAACTCATCCCTTTGAAAGTTTGGATCTGTTTGATATAAACATTCAACACATAAACCATTAGTAAGTAATCAAACAGAATTATATCAACTTAATATATAAACATTCAACACACTTGTTTTTCATTACATGATTCAAATACAAAATAAATAAATACATAAGACATCTAATCTGTACTTTTGTCTTGAATCATGGGCGTGTCGCTCGGAGGAGCAGAAGTGGTAGATGACTGGTCCTGTCGATGCTTAGATCTTCGCTCTTGACCAGAAGCAGAGGCCGATGCAGCCGCATCCCCTCCTTCTGCTTCGTCATCATCATCTCTACCTTCTGTCCTTTCTTCCTCAGTCTCTTCCTCATCATCATCATCTTCCTCATCATCATCATCTTCTTCATCATCACCATCTCCATCATCCCCGTCACCCTCCTTTAGCTTCAAGGGCTCATCCTTCGACCCCTTTAACCTCAGCATAATCGTCTTGTTGGTCGTCTCCAACTCCTCTATACGTTTGACGGACTGGGCCTGCTGGTTCTGGAGTTGGGACACCTCGACTCTCTGAGCATCGATTAGCTGGTTCTGCTGGTCTATCACCCGAGCCTGCTCTGCCATCTGCTGAGACTGGGCAGCAGTCAGGTCGGTCAGCTGGCGGATCTGCGCCGCCTTCTCCTCATCTGCAGCGAGCAGGCGCATCACCATACGGTTAAGCGCCGACAGATGCTCCTCTACCCCGATGTGAGGTAGAGTAGATCCATAAACATGTGGTGGCTGGGCTGAGGGTCCAGCATGATGTGAGGTGGTGGTGGTAGTAGCAGTGGTGAATATGGGTCGGTAAGCTGGTGCTGGTGATGTAGGTGTGAATGGTATGGTGGTGGATGGGAAGGATACAGTGGTGGTAGGTAAGGTGGTGGATGTGGTAGTGGAAGTAGTGGATGTGGTGGCTGTGGTGATGGGTGGTATGTCAGTAGTGGTGGTAGTGGTGGTGGAAGTAGTGGCAGCAGTGGTAACGAAGGTCAGGCGACGCTTCTTCTTCTTCAATCCATGGGGTTGAGCCATCTGCTTCCTCCTAGTCCCGGTGGAAGTGGATGCTCCCCCTGCAGCTGTCACACCCCAACCTTGACGGCGGAAACGTCGAGGAGTGAGAGTTAAGATCGTTCACAGCCACATAACGCTATTAATAATCCAAATATAATTTAAACATAAGTTTCAATCGTATCATTACAAACATAAGTTTCAAAGAAATTAAAAGTATAACATAGAATGTAACAAATCATTCTTATTTCATTTATTTAAATAGGTCCATTCCTAGATATGCAAGCTTCAAAGAGTAGATCACACACTTGAGGTATTCCTGAAACATGTTAAAAATAAAAGGGTCAACATAAAAATATTGGTGAGCATTCCATAGTTTCAATACATAAGTATATAAAAGATGGCAATTCAAGTCATAAGTTAGTGAATAAAGTGATTAGGGATGCTATGAACAATGCAACAATCAAACCTTGACAATGTTTTACAAGTCTCAAACGTTAAAAGTATATACGATCAGCTAAGTGTACTTGGATCAACCAAGCAGGCTTGTCTTACCCATAGATCTATGACTTCGCTGGGCTAGCAATAGTTAATGATTGTACATATAACGCCATAACATGGTAACCACAAAAGTTCAACTAACCACAACTTAACATGATGAATTGCCATAAAGTTTACAAGTCTCAAATAAGTTTACAAGTGCAAAGTATAAGTTAACATGTTTCACCCCAAAGTGTGAAAATAAACAAAAAGGGGGTATGGAATACTCACTTGATCAAATGTATGTAAATGACGTTTAAAAGAAATAATAATAAGCGTCGTTCCAACGTAATCCTTCACAATGCACCTATATATATATATATATATTTTACAAGTCTAAGTTTAAATAATAAGATTAACGTTTTAATGCGAACTAGAGTCAATTGGGATTTGGGGTTTTAAATAATTACATAAAATAATGAGTCGTTTATGTTTTGGCTTAATAAAGTTAGTATAACTTAATAAGACCAAGAATATATTCAAAATGATTCAATAATATAATTTATTGAATTTATAAGGATTAAATAAAATGTGTGAAGAGATATATATAAATAATATAGAAATTAATTATTTAAAATTTGATAAAGATGGTTTATTGGATATTCATTTATATAATTTGCAAAATAATATATAATTATTTAAAATCACCTTAAACATTTTAAATAATCTTTCGAAGGCCTTAAAAACAAGAATGATCAATAATAGAAACTTATATTATTTTATAGATTCTAAGAATTTGTATAAAAGTTTAAGAAATAATTAGATTAATTATTTATATATAACATGGTTAAATGAAAAGATGAATAAGTAATTATTTAAATGATTATTTAAATAACTATTTACATACTTATTCATTTAACATATTGATTTATAATGTTTCAATTAATCTTTATTTGAAATAATATGATTTAAACTATGAATACTTAAAAGAAACATTTGGACCAAGAAAATATCTTATTAAAAATAATATTTAATTATTTAAATTTGGAAAATTAACAAAAATGATTTGATGTCTTTAAAAATAATACAAGTTTACAAAACCCATTGTTATAGTTATTAAGAATTTTCTACAATTAATTTAAGGGCTAAAAAGCCTTTAAAAAAATAATTGCAGGAGGCCGGGTTCGAACCCGTGACCTCTTGCATAATAATGTGAGATGGTAACCAGTTGGGCTAAAGCCCAGAATCTGTTTATAATTGAAAATTAATTAATAAAAACAATAATTAAAGAAAACCCCCAATTCCTCAAGAACCCTAGAATCGATTTGCCTCCAATTGAACATCAAGTCGTGCGATTTAACCCAATTATCATTAGGGCTTTTGTTCCCTATGTGATTTCGAGTTATTATGTATGATTAATTACCCGGATATTGTTTGATTTCGAGGACAAAGCTTGAAGGACAGCCGCGACCAGAGACTTGATCCGTTCGATGTGCAAACGTTAGTGACAACCAAATTAAACTCGAGTGTAGCATTCTTAGGTAATATGGAGTAATATCCCTTTATCAATTGCGAATTCAATTGCCCAGAAGATGGAGTTCGACTAAACAGTTGGTTCGAATTGAAGATGTTGATTGATGATGATGATTCTGTGTTTTTCAAGTAAAACTTCGATGTGTAGAAGTTTAGGTACAGTTAAACGATCGTGTAGGTGTGATTAATTGGATTATTATTGTGTTTCAAAGCTCAAACGGCCCAATGTTTTTAATCGGGTGTTTCGGTTTCAATTCACAAGGTTTAACCAGTGTTTAATCGCCATAATGCGTACGTTTGAATTAGAATCGACCTCAGAAACGTTTTGGATCAATTAATTCGGTTAATAGCGTTGGTAACCGAGGCGTTGTGCCTTCGCCGGAGGGTCGCCGGAGGGCTGCCGGAGCCGGCACCGGGAAAACGGGGAGAGAGAAAGGGGTGGGGGGTTGGTTTTTGCTATTTCACACCTTTGATCCCTGTGGTTTTTCTTTCAACATTTTATGCAAGAACTTAAATGTTCTAAGTTTCAAAATTATCAAATAGCCCCCTTAACTTTTAAATTAAAGTTTTATTTATTAGTTTAATAATTCTTACAAATTACTATTATTAATAACAATATTATTATTATTGTTATTATTATTAGTTATCATTATTATTAATGATATTATTAATAATAATAATAATATTATTATTTTTATTATTATTAGTTATTATCAGGATCATTATTTATGTTTTAAGTAATAACTGTCATTATTAACTTTCAAAATAAAGTATTAAAACAATTAGGACAATAAGCATAATTTGCCCATAAGTTTGTCATATGGCTACAATAACCCTTACAAGTATTTACAATGTTATCTTATAGTTAGCCCGAAAATACATGATGTTACAGTCTCCCCAACTTAAAAGAATTTCGTCCCGAAATTAAGAATGAACTTAAATGAACAAAAGGTGTTATAATGAAAGGTAAGTGTACAACGGCCATTGATAGACGTTTGATTGCCGATGAAACGCTTCACTTTATGGAATCTTACAAGATTCTTAACATAATAAACGCGAGACGTTTTGAGATGAAACGTTGGAAAATGATGATAAGTTACCGTAGTTCCTTGGATTTATAAGTCACAACTTCTAGAATATAATCTCGTAATGAAATGATGTCTAGAAATCAATAAAAGACCATCAATGATAAGAAAGGTTAACCGTCAGGATTTAAGAATCCCAAACGTCACTAAATGAAATGATCTTAACGCATATCTTGTGAATATGTATATCTCCTTTGACCAATCATCGGTCTAAGAATAATACGATATGCGAATATTTTTGGAATAAGTTCACGACGATGGTTAGGAATATTATTAAAAGCAGAAAATGAATTGGTCATCCAAATTAATGATCGATGTTTAACGACATACCACGGTATACGACTATTTGAGATAGATACGAGCCAATTTCTCGACCCGTTATCCCACATGAGTCAATATGAAATTAGTTAATCGGTCTATAATGCACCATTTGTCATCATGGCATCTAAGATAAGAGGCACTTAGTGAATGAAAAGTTAAACAGGAGATCCATAGGATCACGAATGTTAGATCTTGAAGGTAAGACACTTGGACACATACCAAGTTACGTCTTTTCCTTTATGCCAACCCTATGACTACAAGTTACGAAGGTTTATGATCCTTTATATCCGCGTCACAATGTAAGTAATAACGAGTCTCGTTGATCGAAATCAAGATAGTGTTTTAATGATTTTCAATGTTTAAGGATTAAAGACGATTTAAGAAATGACGTGAACAATAGGAAATGTACTTATATTTTGCAAGGTAGAAAATTTCCTAGTATAGGTTGCATACACAGTTCATCAAACCCATGAGTACAGTCGAGAACATTCGTATAACTGGAATGACATAACCACAAGTTGATAATGTCTTTATTTAGTAGAAAGATTGTTTAAGAAGACTACCATCACACAATCATGTGTTGATGATATCTCAAAATGAAAGTTGATATGCAGGAAATAAATGGTTCGATATAGCTAGATCAAATCAAAACATAATGATAAAGGGAAAGAAATCGATTTAAGAATTCAAATGCTCCAAGCTCGGAATCAAAATCAACCTAGAGTGTTCGGGTCTCCTTTCAAGTTCAGAAATCATGCTTTGGCTTGATAGGTCCAAACACTAACATTGGTTCACCCTTCAAGTTACTACATGTTCCTTGTCACTTGATTAAAACCTTGGTAAATTGGAAATCATGAAATGAGAATAATCATCAAGATGTGGTTTTCACTCCTAACTTGATGGTGTCTTCTCAAAGTATGACCTCTAACTTACCAATCAAAAAGCTCGATCCCAACTCATTGTTGAGGATCCACAGAAATAAAACGAGGTAACTCACCATTAAGGTAAGGGAAATCACTCCTATCTTAACGGTGAAGTTTTACAAAAACAAAATGAACTTCTTCATCAAAATCCAGAATTCACTCCTACTTTGATGAAGTCGTCTCATTTGAACAAATACAATTCATAAAGATGATATTATCATCAAGGTATGGAATTCACGCCTATCTTGATGATTGAATTTCATAATAGCAAGAAAACAATCGAAGATTGACATTTGTCACCAAAGTACGGGTTTCAATCCTATTTTGGTGAGATCATGTCATTTGTGAAATGTCATTCCAAAGAAAGTAATTGAAGTCAATCCTCGAGATAAGGAAATCACCCCAATCCAGAGGATGAAATTTCTATAAAGCACAATTGGGAACCATTTATCGAAACGAATAGAGAATCATCAAAGTAAGGGAATCACCCCTGTTTTGATGAGTTAGAATCATTTAGGAGATACGGGTGTTCTTAGTCATAGGTTGACTTTCAAACACTTGCATCTCTCACGGTGCAGACGGTACGCAGTTTAACTTAGCGACGAAAGGAACATAATATCAATTAGAAATTCGGAAAATTTCAAGTTACATCAATGTAACAAAAGGAAAAATCATGCTTACAAGCTTAAGATCAAAATTCAAGATAACAGAAGTTGTTGTGGTGTTCAAATCTTGGATGGTTTCAATCGGGAAGACGAAATTAAGGGCAGAAAATTATTCAACGCCACAACGAGATGTGAACGTTCAATTCACAATAGAAAGGAATACACGGACTTCTCAAGATATGAGGTCAACCATAGTCTTATTGAAGACACACGTACTTATAAGTGATCATTCATCTCAAGGGTTTCGAGTCATGTAAATGGATTCAATGATCGAGTCAAATAACCATTTACAAAGTATCTCGAGATGTAGGAATTCCACCTATAGCGTTGCATGTTCTTAGTTACGGGACACATCCTTAAGAAGACTTGAGAACCAAGTAACAGTTTAAAGTTTTTGATGACCATTCGGTTTAGATTCCCAATATCTTTGGGTATATTAAGTTCCATGTTCGCGTTGGTCAAGATATAAAAATAGTTATATGAAACGCTCAACGTATAACAGTGTTTAAACGTACGAGTTGAAATGTAGGTTAGGTTCAATATTAACAGGTACATTATGTATGATAAGAACGAGAAGATATTAAAACTTTGGTAATAAACCAGATCAAAGAATCAAGGATTTTTAAGACACAAAGAGGATGGTTCCATTTGGTAACGCATTACCATTTGGAATCGTTGACACGTCAAGGTAAATTGACCCATTTGCCTTAGAGACTTGTGTATGTTGACCATAGTTTATCACTCATCCCAGAAATCCCCAGGTAAGCATAACTGGTCTCACAATGAGATTTATACGATATGCTTGCCTTAGCCCGAAGGCCTTTTGCCATGAAATCCAGAATACAGGTGTCTATGTGTCACACAAATTTCTTTGGTTTATGAAATCAAAACCTTGATGAGATTTTCATAGATTAGACATAGAATCTAAGGAACTAAACCCACGATGATAAGTGTAGATTTCACACGTCGTTGAGAATAAATTTAGGAAGTTCATTTGTTGGGGAGAATCAAAGAGTTAAAGTTAAGTTTAGGGAGACAAGTAACTAAGGTTTAAGCATACATAAGGCAATCCTATGCTAAGGCATCAAGTTGCACAAAAGGCATAGCATTATGTAGGATGCAAACAACATGTAAGCACAAAGGTATAAGAATCTTTCTATGAGGTTCATGCAACTATAGTCTAGGTCACCATTTCTAATAACCTAAATCCCTATAGTTATGGGCTCTGATACCAATCTGTCACACCCCAACCTTGACGGCGGAAACGTCGAGGAGTGAGAGTTAAGATCGTTCACAGCCACATAACGCTATTAATAATCCAAATATAATTTAAACATAAGTTTCAATCGTATCATTACAAACATAAGTTTCAAAGAAATTAAAAGTATAACATAGAATGTAACAAATCATTCTTATTTCATTTATTTAACTAGGTCCATTCCTAGATATGCAAGCTTCAAAGAGTAGATCACACACTTGAGGTATTCCTGAAACATGTTAAAAATAAAAGGGTCAACATAAAAATGTTGGTGAGCATTCCATAGTTTCAATACATAAGTATATAAAAGATGGCAATTCAAGTCATAAGTTAGTGAATAAAGTGATTAGGGATGCTATGAACAATGCAACAATCAAACCTTGACAATGTTTTACAAGTCTCAAACGTTAAAAGTATATACGATCAGCTAAGTGTACTTGGATCAACCAAGCAGGCTTGTCTTACCCATAGATCTATGACTTCGCTGGGCTAGCAATAGTTAATGATTGTACATATAACGCCATAACATGGTAACCACAAAAGTTCAACTAACCACAACTTAACATGATGAATTGCCATAAAGTTTACAAGTCTCAAATGAGTTTACAAGTGCAAAGTATAAGTTAACATGTTTCACCCCAAAGTGTGAAAATAAACAAAAAGGGGGTATGGAATACTCACTTGATCAAATGTATGTAAATGACGTTTAAAAGAAATAATAATAAGCGTCGTTCCAACGTAATCCTTCACAATGCACCTATATATATATATTTTACAAGTCTAAGTTTAAATAATAAGATTAACGTTTGAATGCGAACTAGAGTCAATTGGGATTTGGGGTTTTAAATAATTACATAAAATAATGAGTCGTTTATGTTTTGGCTTAACAAAGTTAGTATAACTTAATAAGACCAAGAATATATTCAAAATGATTCAATAATATAATTTATTGAATTTATAAGGATTAAATAAAATGTGTGAAGAGATATACATAAATAATATAGAAATTAATTATTTAAAATTTGATAAAGATGGTTTATTGGATATTCATTTATATAATTTGCAAAATAATATATAATTATTTAAAATCACCTTAAACATTTTAAATAATCTTTCGAAGGCCTTAAAAACAAGAATGGTCAATAATAGAAACTTATATTATTTTATAGATTCTAAGAATTTGTATAAAAGTTTAAGAAATAATTAGATTAATTATTTATATATAACATGGTTAAATGAAAAGATGAATAAGTAATTATTTAAATGATTATTTAAATAACTATTTACATACTTATTCATTTAACATATTGATTTATAATGTTTCAATTAATCTTTATTTGAAATAATATGATTTAAACTATGAATACTTAAAAGAAACATTTGGACCAAGAAAATATCTTATTAAAAATAATATTTAATTATTTAAATTTGGAAAATTAACAAAAATGATTTGATGTCTTTAAAAATAATACAAGTTTACAAAACCCATTGTTATAGTTATTAAGAATTTTCTACAATTAATTTAAGGGCTAAAAAGCCTTTAAAAAAATAATTGCAGGAGGCCGGGTTCGAACCCGTGACCTCTTGCATAATAATGTGAGATGGTAACCGGTTGGGCTAAAGCCCAGAATCTGTTTATAATTGAAAATTAATTAATAAAAACAATAATTAAAGAAAACCCCCAATTCTTCAAGAACCCTAGAATCGATTTGCCTCCAATTGAACATCAAGTCGTGCGATTTAACCCAATTATCATTAGGGCTTTTGTTCCCTATGTGATTTCGAGTTATTATGTATGATTAATTACCCGGATATTGTTTGATTTCGAGGACAAAGCTTGAAGGACAGCCGCGACCAGAGACTTGATCCGTTCGATGTGCAAACGTTAGTGACAACCAAATTAAACTCGAGTGTAGCATTCTTAGGTAATATGGAGTAATAGCCCTTTATCAATTGCGAATTCAATTGCCCAGAAGATGGAGTTCGACTAAACAGTTGGTTCGAATTGAAGATGTTGATTGATGATGATGATTCTGTGTTTTTCAAGTAAAACTTCGATGTGTAGAAGTTTAGGTACAGTTAAACGATCGTGTAGGTGTGATTAATTGGATTATTATTGTGTTTCAAAGCTCAAACGACCCAATGTTTTTAATCGGGTGTTTCGGTTTCAATTCACAAGGTTTAACCAGTGTTTAATCGCCATAATGCGTACGTTTGAATTAGAATCGACCTCAGAAACGTTTTGGATCAATTAATTCAGTTAATAGCGTTGGTAACCGAGGCGTTGTGCCTTCGCCGGAGGGTCGCCGGAGGGTCGCCGGAGGGCTGCCGGAGCCGGCACCGGGAAAACGGGGAGAGAGAAAGGGGTGGGGGGTTGGTTTTTGCTATTTCACACCTTGATCCCTGTGGTTTTTCTTTCAACATTTTATGCAAGAACTTAAATGTTCTAAGTTTCAAAATTATCCAATAGCCCCCTTAACTTTTAAATTAAAGTTTTATTTATTAGTTTAATAATTCTTACAAATTACTATTATTAATAACAATATTATTATTATTATATTATTAGTTATCATTATTATTAATGATATTATTAATAATAATAATATTATTATTATTTTTATTATTATTAGTTATTATCAGGATCATTATTTATGTTTTAAGTAATAACTGTCATTATTAACTTTCAAATAAAAGTATTAAAACAATTAGGACAATAAGCATAATTTGCCCATAAGTTTCTCATATGGCTACAATAACCCTTACAAGTATTTACAATGTTATCTTATAGTTAGCCCGAAAATACATGATGTTACAGCAGCTCTGCTCACTGAACCCGGAACAAAGTTCGGGTCAGTCTCTCTCTGAGGAGTCCCGAGGGTGTTCACCAACCACCCTAAGCCCGTGGTCTGTGGGAACAACTTTGCTTCCCACAGTCCTAGTGAGGGGCTCCTCATCTGACTCCTCCTCCTCTTGATCACCAGCTACAAACTCCTGATGGAAACCGGCCATCTCAGCAACCTCTCCGGCAGTGGCAGACCCCGGGGGAATAACGTCTGAATCAGTGCCTCTAGGTGGAGCAGGCATATCATCCCCGGCGTCGCCGCTATCATCATCATCTGAGTCAGTCTCTGGTATAACAATATGCTCGACATCTGAATCACTGTCATCGTGGCGCCACTTTCTCTTGGCTGGCGCCACATAGTCAGCACGGGCCAGATGCCCAAACAACCTCCTGACAGGGGGTTTCACTTGCTTCCCCCTGTATACCTTCATCCGGCCTAGCGTAGTGTCATCCATGACTTCTAGCACTACAGCATCCTCCTTCTCCTTTGGCAGGGAGGGAAGCTTCTGATCAATAATCATCTGTATAAACCTCGGATACATACAGAAGCCTTCCTTCCCTTTCCCCTCAATGTTCTCCACCAGGTAGGTGAAGATCATTTTGGAGAAGCTGAACGGGTGGTTCAGCACCAGTGCTGCATAAGCGTTCTGGATCTGATCCGACAGCTCATCAAATCCTCCCTTCCTCGACGCTATGCACTTCAGCAGAACATGCGCAAGATACTTGAACTGGGGACAGAGGTTACTCTTGTTGAGTACCCCAGCATTGATGTCCCTAGAGTACTTGGCTCTCATAAAACATCCTCTGACAGTGAGGGGGTGTAGACGAGTAGGACAATCAGCATCATCCCCTAACTGTAGAACAATCCTCAAATCCTCCTCTGATACGGTGATAGCCTCACCAAAGATCATACTCCTGATGCAATGAGGCTCAGAGGATCTATCAATAGTCGCGCCTTCCCAGAAGGCCTGCTGCACTGATCTATACGGCGTGCATGGTGTAGAGATAGCATGAGCAATCCTGGATCTCAACAGAAACGTAATGATGCCTGAGAAGTCAGCTGCGTTCCTGGATGTCAAATCCAGATGAGCACATATGTTATGCTTGGTGCTCATGTTCCATCGACTCGCCATCTATAACACATAACAATATAAACATTAGTTCCACTGGCTACAAGTATAATGAAACACTTAAACTTTGAGTAGAATGTCTTTGTCATACGATTGAGGTTGTGCGACTGAAGACAGTCGTGCGACTGAACAGTGCGATTGAGGTTCAGACGTGCGAATGACCTCATGCGTACGACTTGAGTGTGCGACTGAACTCATGCGCATGTACTCTTATGCGGTTACACCAGTCGTGCGACTGAGTCTCATTCGCATGGTTCAGTCGTGCGGTTAGGTGAATCGCCCCCTTCAGTCGTGCGACTGAAGTTCATCCGCTTGTCCAATCGTATGACATCCTGTCCGTTCAATTCAAATTAACTTTTTCATCAATTTTGAGTTTTAGACTTCGTGTTCTGGTTCATTTGACTCGCAATATGCTCTTATAACTTATAACACTCTTAATTTCATCCGTTTGAGTAGTTAGGTTAGGTTATTTGTCCCACATGTCACAGTTTACCAAACGGGTCCGATTATCCAGATTAAAAGTCAAATTGAACGAATTGGTGATGTTTCTTCGTCGCAAATTACCTGTAGAATCGAAGTAAATGGTCAGTATGCAAGAAACGAAGGTTTTAAGGAGATCAAACGAAATTTTGGCAGAGTGACTTTAGTCGTGCGAATTAGGGTTTCTTTGAGGGTGATGAGTCTCTGCGACCGACTCCTCCTCTATTTATACTAACCCTAGATCCAATCGTGCGACTGAGTTCATACGCACCATTCAGTCGTGCGAGTGGTACTCAGTCGTGCGATTGGGTCAGTCGCCCTTCTCCAGTCGTCCGACTGGATTTCAGTCGTGCGACTGACTCACTCGTTCGCACTTAAGTCTCCGACTGGACTAATCGTATGGGCCATTCGGTTTGATGGTCCATACTCATAGTTCATTCGTGCGAATGGACTCCATTCGTATGGTTTGTCCATACGTATGGTCCATTCGTGCGAATGGGTCATGCTTAGTTAATTTTCTGCCATTTTGACCAATTTACATTTCAAACCCCTTTTAACTTTATGAAATTAACATTATGAACCTTTGATCATCTTAGACATGATCATCTTATCTGGAAAACATTTTGATCACCTCAGACGTGACCATTTTTATCTTGAAAACATTTTGATCACCTCAGACGTGATCCTTTTAAAACAATTTGTCACCTCAGACGTGACTATTTTAACCTTTCAAAGCACATATGGTCATCTCAGACATGACCCTTTTAGTGAGTTGATTCCTTCTGATTTTCCTGATGTAGCCCGACACACGACTAAAATTAAAGTTAAAACAACTAACTAATTTAAGAACTTAAACAAATTACATAAACATACATATTTTTGGCTTTTGTGAGAGATAAATCCAGAGAATGATATCTACGGGATTTGGTTCGGGAGTAGATAGCTTCAACTTAGATTGATCATATCTGGACCAATTCAATTTTGGAATCATACAGGTAAGTCAAATCATTTGGGACTAGTTATTAAAACCTTTGAAGCTCAAATTCTCGGTGTTCATCCAGAGTCGTTAGCAACTTAAGGAAATCATACTGAAGCTCTTATATTTTCACATTGATTTGGACCTTTTAGAATGCAGCCACAATGATTGTCAGTATGTTTGTCCACTTAAATCCATACACAGACTTTTGACCCAGACTGGTGACTTATTTAGGTTTAATTATTTCAACTAACATTTGTGGATCCCACACTTATATGGTAATCAACATTCCTCAGGAGCTTTTGAGCGGTCTACGGGTATTATTACAAGAAGAGACTATTCTTAGAGCATTCAAAGAGAAGCCTATCCTCAGGTCAGTGCCATCGCACAGCAGAGAGGCGGCAAACAACAATGAATTCTAGAATATCTAGGTTATGCTTATCCTCAGGTCAGTGCCATCGCACAACAGAGAGGCACACAACCTATCTCCTTGTTAGAGTAGCTTATTTTATTTTACACAAAATGCACCAACAACATAAGTCATTAGCTTTATTGCATTTGTCTTTCAATTTTTTTCTTGCTTTGCTCTAATTATGGTCATCCGCACACATTTGTGGCGTTTAATTGCTCAATACCCCTTATTGGAATATATTTGATTGTGTTAACCAGTGATAAGATGGAAGCCCACAGTCAGTTGAACGACTTAGTTTGATCTTGAGATCACCAATCAGGTCTAATTTTCTATTGTGTTGAATCTACCGACATATCATTTATGGTCTAGCAGCCTCTAAGTCTACTTTCTTTGTGTCACCTTAGGAGTTGCCAGTTTTCTATCATCTTCCCTTTTTGTATTGCTTAGACTACACAGACTTATACTTTGAACTTTTGCATCTTTCCCAAAACTTAAATTTTTAAAGTCCCTCTTGATATGTTCCTGTGTACTATCATTTTCCAAAGGTATTGAATCGGTATCACAGACACAATCTACCTTATTTCAGCTAGTTACTCCTTCTCCCTCATTTTTTTTTAATGTTAACTTGCTGACATATTCTCCCCCTAAAATACTAAAATCATTTCTGGTTTAATTATTTTAGGATTTTCATAAACAGCAAAATAACATGAGTTTAAATAAAATAAAATAAAATAGACAAATAAAATAAAATAAAATAAACTTTAACTAAACTACATCGGACTACACATTATCATCATCAGGAAGCTCTTACTTCTTCAAAACAGGCAGCCCACTCAGCCTTACGAATGTCTACATCATCATTGGAGGCTTGGGCTGTTCCTTCAGTCTTTTCGGTTTCCTGCTCCATCTTGTCTAGTACCTCAAACGTATCACTGAACCACATTACCCTCGGTGTCAGCATACTGAGGGTACTCTTCTGCAGTAATATCTTCAACCTCAACTTCATCAACATCATTTAGTTCTTCATCACTGGTTGAATCAACTGTTGGAGCATCCTTGACAATTTCATCAGGATTAAGTCTGAACATCTCGGGTGATAGACCAGCAGAACCAGCTAATCGATGCTCAGAGAGTCGAGGTGTCCCAACTCCAGGACCAGCAGGCCCAGTCCGTCAAACGTATAGAGGAGTTGGAGACGACCAACAAGACGATTATGCTGAGGTTAAAGGGGTCGAAGGATGAGCCCTTGAAGCTAAAGGAGGGTGACGGGGATGATGGAGATGGTGATGATGAAGAAGATGATGATGATGAGGAAGATGATGATGATGAGGAAGAGACTGAGGAAGAAAGGACAGAAGGTAGAGATGATGATTATTCCTTTCTCTCACTAAGTGTTGAACTATGTGTGAAGAACTAGTCCAACTGTGCAGTTTCTGTTTTAATGAATTAACTTCTACTTCTAGAACTGCTTTTTGCTTCTTAGTGTCCTCTAGGGAGTTTAGATAGTACCTAATGTCATTTGCTTGGTTAAAGGCAACTACTTCGGTTTCCCTAAGCTGTTTAGTCAATAGGTCTATCTTTTCTTTATAACTATGCTCATTTTGTTTTAGAACTCTATTAGCCTCAGTGCACAGTTGTAATACTAAGTTATCATTGTGATCTAATAACCTAGCAAATTTTTCATCAATGCTATTCCTAAACATATCACAATCAGAACAAGCATGATTATCAAACATCTGGTCAGTTGTACTTACCTGTGTTGGTTCAGAAGAGTTAGCCATCAACGCAGCATCAGACGTCTCTGGTTCTGGTGATTCTGACTTTTCTGTCTCTGACGTGGAAGTCTCCTCCTTTGGCTTGTAACTGACCTCGGCTGCAGTTGTTTCTTCACTATGTGACATTGCTATCTCAACTGCTAGATCACCTTCACTCGCAGAATCATCATCTATATCCTCAACACTGGCAATGTTAGATTCTCCTGGTGAGACAAACCTAAAACTCCAATCCTGTCCTTCATCATCATGAGCAGTCAAGGCTTTTGGATCCTTGTTTGATGAAGTAGAACTGGAGGCTTGCTTGTCTTGGCGAGTAAAGGACGAGAAAGGGTTCCCATTACCCGTCTTCTTTGGCTTGACACATTCTCTCTTGAAGTGCCCCTTCTCTCCACAGTTGAAGCAGGTCACTTTGCTCTTGTCAAAGCCAAATGTGGTATCCTTAGTAGCTATCAAGTTCTGTCCTGTCTTTTTAACAAACTTCTTCGCCCTTCGGACAGCGCTAGCTAAGGCCCACATTATATCCATCCTCTCAAGCTCCATTTCATCTACCTGCTCGTAGTCCTCATCTTCCAGATGGCAGTTTCCAATCTTCCCAGCAACTAGTCCATCATATGAATGAACCACTGCGGCTAGAAGATCCATATGCTCTCGTGCTACTTCTACGGTTACATTACTGAGGTTCTCGGTCTTCAATTTGGTAGCACTTGCTTCTGATCCAATATAGTGGGTACATGATGACCCTGACGTGTCTGATCCAGACGGAGAAGCATGTGAAGGACCTGACGAGCTAGACACAAATGCAGTCTGGAGAGGTGCTCCAGATGTCTTAGCTTGAGGCGTTGCGTTGATAAAGCTGGATTTTGTGTATACGAAGACTTCTGAGCTCTATACTTCATCCTTAGTGCTTCTTCTCGCAACTTGAGAATGAAGTCATTTATATCCAGCTTTACAAGCATTCCATTCTGTCTAAGGTTAGACACAAATGAAGCCCACTTATCAGGCAATCCGTCTGCGAAGTTGCTCACTTTCTCTTCCATGGTTGTTTCAACTCCATGTGTATGCAATTCGCTCATCAAGTGGTAGAATCTGTCTATGACTTCGTCTAAACTCTCATTACCAATCGATGAGAAGTTATCGAATTCCTTCTTTAACTCCTTTGCCTTGATTGCCTTCAATGACGCATTCCCATCATATCTCTTCTCTAGCTCATCCCACAGTTTCTTGGACTGCTTGTTCTTTGAATACTAGTGGAATATGTCTTTGGGGATAGACTAAGTAATCAATGCATAAACCCTTTTCTCTGCATTGTACTTTACTTTCTGTGCGTCTGTCATCTCACTTAACGTTAATTTAACTCCATCAGCTCCCACCGGTGTACTATAACCGACCTCAATAGCTTCCCACAGATTAGGATCTACTCCATTGAGGTAGATCTCAAAACGTTGTTTCCAGTGGGGAAACTCATCTAAAGTCAAGAGCTTTGGTGGTTTATTATGATTACCCACCTCACTCTCAAGCAACAGCAGGTTCTGAATCCTCGAGTCCTTCCCAGCAGTAAAGGCTGACATCTGATCTTCCATGGCTAATAAACTTAGAATCTAATCAAACAAACTGTCACTGATGCGACTGAAGGATGCGAATGGTCTAATCGTGCGTATGAACTCTGCGATTGGTTTAACCGCGCGACTGAACTGGGCGATTGGTTCAGTCGTGCGAATGAATCTGGTGCGTATGAGTTATGCGAACGAACGGTTCAGTCGGCCTAATGAGGGTGCGACTAGGTCCAATCGTGCGAATGAGCAATGTGAATGGAGTCCAGTCGTGCGAATGGGTCACTCGTGCGACTGAAGCTGCTGTTTTGCGAAAATTTCTAGGTTTGACGGGTTTCAGCCGTAAAAATTCGAAATTTCACAAGTCCTAATCGCCTAAGTCCGTAGAAACTAAACTTCAATGAGCAGGGAACGTCCAAGATCACTTTTGATGCCAAAGATTGCGTTTTTCGTGCAAAAACACAAACTTTTATGCAATCTTGATTGAATCAACACGTAATCAAGAGCCAAAGCTCTGATACCACTTGTTAGGACCTGGTATTTGGACGAAATACCTAGTGATTAGCGTGTTAAACCAACTCAAATAGTGCGTAATCCTATTTGATTGGCGATCCAATCAGTGAGAACACACGAAGAATCAATCAAGAATTGAAACCAACGTCAGAAATCGATTAGGAATCGATCTGATGTGTTCTGTGAACTTGGAGAATGATTTGGGAGGCTTCTGGACGGCTAGGGTACGTCTGGAATCGTAATGGGATGAATGCTTACGTTTTTCCAAGAATTGGGTCTATTTATAGGTTAGTATTGTTCAATCGTGCGACTGGGCCATAAGTATGGTTCAGTCGTGCGATTGAACCATACGGTTGATTCATCTGCACGACTGAGTGTTCAGTCGTGCGATTGAGTCAATCTTATGTGTCAATCATACGACTGATCTAGTCTCCTGGTTCAGTCGTGCGATTGAGTCAATCGTATAAAGTTATTCATGCGTGTGGTCCATTCGCATGGGCCATTCGCATGAGAACTTCATTAAGTTAAGTTTGAATGTTTTAATTAATATAACATAATGTGCAATCATTCAAACAATCATAAACCCAATCAATTCAATCACGACTCATTAATGAAATATTAAACATCACAAGTAACAAACAATTCATATCATTTCATTAATCGATACTATTACATCATAATCAGACAGACAAGATTTATTACATTACAACTCATGATCTAGGGACATACATGCATCAACAACTACCATATCTTAGATATACTTTATCTAAGATACCTTAACTTTAGCATTGTAGTATATGCTTTAGTCTTAGGTTTCCAGCTGGTATCAAAGTATATCCGGCTGTAGGATCTAGTATATATAGTTTCTCATTGTAACTCATGTTTCATGCTTGTAAGAATCTTGTAATACTTTGAGTTGAGAAGTAATATATACAAGTGCCTTGAAAATTATTTCTTTGTGTTCTTTGCTACTTATTATAGTATTATCAACTCTTAGAAGAGATTCTACTTCATCTAATCTGAGTGTAGTATAAGTGAGTTTGAGAGAAATTCAAGTGTTAAGTGACAAAACCCCTTCCTGCACTTATGCCCACTGGTTCATAGTTGATTCTTCAGAAGCTTAAATGGCTTTAGAAGAATAAGTTCTTCCGAATCCTTTTATACTTCAGAAGAAACAACGTCTTCGAGTCTTCTGGAAATCTTCATGACTTTAGTTTTTGAAAGACTTTGCCTTGGATCTTCTGAATGTGTATACTTCGGAAGGAGAACTACTTGGTCTTGGAAGACTGAGTTCTACCTTTGGAAGTTCTTCATACTTGAGCTTTGGAAGATCTTTGTCTTGTCTTTGGAAGAGCAGTTTCGTCTTTGGAAGACCTCTTTAATTGTACTTTAAAATATTCTAAGTGTTGTTTTGGTTGCATCAACCTCATATGATCTAATAAACTCCCCCTATGTTGATACTACCAAAACTTCACTCCCTTCTGCTCCTCAAAGTATTCAACACCAAGGAAAGCAAATGTTTGCTTGTCTCTTTGTTCTTCCTTTATGTGGTGGTGAGGATCTTGAAAAAGTCACTCGTAGATAGAAGATCTAATCTAGTGCTCTGACTGACATGAGGATCTTGTGCCTCTTTGAAGAGAGTTAGTTGATGGGAATTATAGTCATATTCCCATCTAACTATAGGATTTGAAGATGGACCTTCAACCATCTGTAGGAATGTTCTTCCTTGAGTGTTTGCACCTTCTTCTTCTTCCTTTGCTCTCTTCTTTAACTCTTCTTTAGTTTTTGCTTTCTTTGTAAGCTCCCCAAGATGAATCTTGCATGACCGTTGAAGGGTATGCACTTACAACACAACAACACAATGAGGAGAGTTACTTAGAACACTTAACAGATCAAATAGGGAACTGGTTAACTTTAGTTAAAGATTCTAAGAACACAAGTAAGATGAGACATAACAAGATGACAAACAACACAAGTAATTGGTTTTCAAGAATGTTGTATATTGCTTCTCAAGTTCTATTACAAATGTTACAAAGCATGAAGGAAAGTTACAAGTACTTGAGATACATATACTACATCCTACAGCCGGCCATACTTTGAAGGCCAGCTGGATACATAAGACTAAACAACTACAAAATCAAATGTAGGGTCAAAAGGCAGATTGCCTTTTGACTAGTGACTATGACAGGCCATAGCTCACATCCTAATATATTACAAAAAGGACAAAAGTACATAAAGTAGAAAGCACAGACTCAAGACCTCAATGTACAGTTACCAAAAGCATGGACCTTTTCACCAATTCATGTAATTTGGTTACTTTACAGAGTTGCAGCGAAAAGGTGGTCCAACTTTATGGTAAAGTACATCAGATAAAGGCATATCTTCAAAAGTCTTCGGAAGAAATCTGTCTTCACTATTTGGCTTCGGAAGACTTTGTCTTTGAAGCTTCGAAAGACTTCACTTTTGGCTTCGGAAGATGTTGGTCTTGGCTTCGAATGATTTAACACTTAGAATATTTCTAGTGCATGGTGTAAAACTTCCGAAGCATTTCTACTTCTGTTCTTCAGTGCATGCATGCAGAGAGACCTTGGATGTTTTGGCTGCATCAGACTTATAGGAATCCTTACAAACTCCCCCTAGGCTGATGCTACCAAAACATTTGAAGATCTTCAGCTGTTGACAGTCCTCATAATGATGATGACCATGCCCTTTTTCATTAGATGGTCAGGATCACTCAGACTCTCATAATATCTTCGCATCTCAAAGAGATCATGCAGAGGTAGGTTGAATAAGTCTTGCCATGTGTAGACAGTTTCACCACCTTGATCTCTGATCACATGCCATCTCTCTGGATTAGTTGTAAAGGTCTAGGATAAGATGGGTCTCTCAGCTGCAAGAGGATCCACTTGAATTGGAGTTGATTGGGCTGCATCTTCATGCACTTCCTCAGGTTGATCTGACTCAGCCTGAGGTGTAGAGGTGGATGATTCAGGCTTCTTCTTCTTCTTTGACTTTGGTTTGGAAGCCATCCTCTTCTTCCTCTTTGAAGACTTTAACTGAGAAGACTGGTCTGCAGCACCTTGTTGAGCAGTCTTGTCTTGCTCAGTTGGGTGTTCCTCCCTTACAGGTTCAGAAGGAGAGGGAGTTTGACCCTGCTGTGGATCAGAAGATGAAGCTTGCTGAGGCTCAGCAGGAGGTTCAGGTTGTGTTGTCTTAAATTGTTCAACCTTAACCTCCACTTTAGGTGGGGCTTGACTTGGAGGGGAGTGTATGTCAATTAGCTCTCCACTCTTGATCTTCTGCTTGATTACCCTGATGTGCTCATCCATTGTAGATAGAGACAATGGGCCAAGTCTCCTTCCGGAGAATCCATACAGCTTCAAGAAGCTCATCATCCTTTGTCTGTCAGGAGATTTCTTCATATTCTTTTGGATGATGGCTCTTGACTTTGTAGCCTCTTCCCTCATCTTTCTCTTTGTTGCCTTTTGTTCTTTGAGCACTTGAAGTTAAAGCTGTTTGAGATAATCAAACTCAATGTACTCAAAGGACAAGGGAAGAAGTGCAGATGCCTGGTAGAGACCTATGGCACTCAGGTAGTTGATCATGTTTTGCCTATCTATTTCCTTGTCTACCGAGGTTCTTGTGTAGCTGCCACAGCCTCTTGCATAGGGCTTTCTTGAACTGGGGAGAGAGTAGGAACATGCTTGTATAATCTTTTCTGTCTCTTCTCCTCTTTGAATTGGAGAATTAGCCTTGCATCCTCTGCTTCCTTCATCTCTCTTGACACTTCTATGTCAGCTAGTTCATTTAGTTTCTCTAAGGGGAGAGATATAATCTCATCTTTGTCATAGTTCCTAGTCTGCACATAAGTAATCCTGACTGCCCTCAACTCATCATTTTGAGTGTTTGGTCTAGGGGCAGCCCTGATTGCAGCTTGCATAAAGCCTGAAGACCCAGAGGAACTTTCTCCTCTTAGCTTCCTCTTCCTCTCTCTCTCCTCCTCCTTAATCTACTCAGGAGTTAAAATCCTTTTCCCTTTGTCACCCACAGACCTTTGTGACACAGGGTGGAGAGAGCTTTGACCTTCATTGCTTGGTGTAGCATCTAAGTTCTGGCCAGAGAGAGGTTGTGAGACACCTTCACCAGCAGGTGTTTCAATGAGGGGATGAATTTCTGAAGTAGTTGTTGGTGTGACACGGCTCTCAGGCTCTATCACTGGGCCTTCACCCAACGTTTTCCCTTTCAAGCTAATCTCAGGGTTTGCCTCAACATCCAGTTGTCCAATGACATTACCTGATTACCTTTGTCTCCTTCTAAGACTGAACTCTTTAGTAATTCTTTCTTAAATCCTGAGTGCTAACCTGTCAGCTTGTCTAGATTGACTTGGGTTGACAAGTGGCATGTTGATCAGGTCAAGACCTTCATAGTAGTTCAAGGTCTGAAAATTGAACACCTCTTGCTACCCTTGAACTCTTTGAAGAACGAGGGCTCTTCTATCAGCATCATACCTCCACCCAATAATGAAGTTTGAAGTTCCTTGAGGTGGGGATGATATAGCCCTTGGAATGCCTTCCTCAAAGAGACTCCTAATGACAGAGTCTATAATGCCACATCAATGTGAACTTGAGGAAGTTGCTGAGTATGCACAATCGGAAGTGAGGATGGTGAGGCCTCAATGTCCATACTCCCTGAAGAACTCCCAGGTTCTGTGACTGTAATTGCTTTCTCCCCCTTTTTGGTAGCATCACCCTGTTGCATAGGTGAGCTAGGAGTTAGGTCAATCACATTCACAGGTTCTTGTGTTCCTGG
Organism: Flaveria ramosissima; assembly: GCA_025215565.1. Taxonomy (NCBI): domain Eukaryota; kingdom Viridiplantae; phylum Streptophyta; class Magnoliopsida; order Asterales; family Asteraceae; genus Flaveria; species Flaveria ramosissima. The sequence goes on from CM046034.1 coordinate 32,172,562, forward strand.
TTGAGCTCTTCTTAAAGGTCTCCCAGCTAGTTTTTCCCTGAGATAAGATATCTCAAGTTGCTAATCATTGACCCTGTTGTGCAGGGTAGTCACCTGAGATTCAAGGTGACCAACCTTAGAGACTAAATAGGAGCATGTTTGTGTTAGTTTTTGCACCTTTAGTCTCAAATTCCCCTCATCTTCATCAGAAGAATCATTTGGGGATGAGATGATTGGACCAAAGTCCTCTCTCTTACCACCAGCTTCAGGTTCTTGGCTGCTGGATTTCCTCTGCATATTGACAGCCTCAGTTGAGGTGTCAATGGGCTGAGTTGCCATGGTTGAGGTCTTAATGATGTAATCACTTGCACAAGTGAGAGCCTCTTCCATATGGACCTCCTGAACAGGGTCAGGAAGATCCACCTTAGTGATAGGTGACTGATGTGAGCTAGACAAAGGAGACTCAGGAGTACTCATCTCTCTTTGAGTAGGGGAAGAGTAGAGAGACTCATGGTACTCACTAAAACCTAAATCTTCATCAGTATAGAATGAGAGGTTGGGAATGGGTTGATTTAAGTCTAAAGGCTAGGGATGGTAACTGTCCCCTGAAGGTTGTTCACTTGAGTGTTGAGACTCAGAGTGAAGGCTTAAGGCAGTTCGGCTTGTGAGCTCATCAGGGTGAGCATGAGGAACCTCACCACTGATTCTTGAAGAGATGGGAGTGGTTTGCTCCTCAGGGGAAGTGGGAGCTCTAGTGTCCACTTCGTCCTGTATGGGTGAGTGTATGGGGGCCTGCACAAACTCAATAGCTTGAGCAGGGGTTTGTTTGGATTTTCTTTGGTAGGTGAGGGTGATTTGTGGTCTTTTTGGTGGTTGGGAGGTAGAAGGTATGAGTTCAACACTAGCTTGTGTTGCTAGGTTGTCACCTTGAGCAATAAGCTCTAACACTTTTGGGACAAGGGCTGTTTCTACCCCTGAGAAGCCTACAGTTGGCTTCTTTATAATTTTAAAGATGCCGGGCTTCATCTCTCCCAATTTAAGAATATTATCTGTTTCCCTCAACCGGGAGCCCAGTTCACAGTTGAGAATGTGTTGAACATATCTAGGAAACATATAATACTCTAAGGAGTCCAAGTTAGCAAGCAAATTTGTATAAACAAACTGAGAGTACCTGAACTTGACCCCTTGAACCATTCCATGCACTATGAAGGAGAGATCCTCAGGAATCTGGTCCCACCCTCCATGCTTGTTTGACAAGCTGTGGATAACCACATGAAGCAAGTATTTCCACTAGGATGAGACCTTCCCTTTCCTGAAGGTCTTTACAGAGAAATATCCCTCATAGCCCATCTGCTCAAAGGAATGATTTACAACTTTCTTTGGGAAGGACAACTCACCTTCTTCATCATCCAGCTGAGTGTTAATGATGGCCGGAGTGATGAAGATTGTCCTCCCCTGCATTGTGGCAGATAGTGCGTTCTCCTTATCCATAATGACCTCTTGGCAGGTCTTCCAGAATTTAAGCAGATGATCCTCATAGAGAGTAGGATCAATGGTTACGGAGGTGAAGTAGTTGGATAGAGCCAAAAAACGACAAATCTCTAAGAAACTTTCATCTTTCTCAGAGCTTAACAAAGCAACTTGGTTGTGTTGCCTGTGAAGTTGCATGGAGAAATCTGGGTTGTTTCTGCGGTTTAGATTGGCCATTTTGAGAAGATTAAGGGTGAAGGAAGATGAAGAACAAAGGCGGTTTGAGAGAATTTAGGTTTAAGGAATAGTGTAATTGAAGAAGATAGTGAAAGAGGGGGGAACCGTTGGGTATTTTTGTGAAAAGGATTTAAGGCAAAGTTAATGAAAGAGGATAAACTTTGAAACCTGGATGTCGGTCCCACCTCTGAAAAGTAGTTTACTTTTGCCCAAAAAGTAGTTTTCTTGGAAGTCGGGAAATCTTCCGAAGGTTATTTGCTTCGGAAGTTTGAAGGAAAAAGCTTCCGAAGGCAAATTGGCTTCGGAAGAGAATTAACACTTAGAGATTTTTATTCTAAGGAGAATAAAAACTTCCGAAGGTAAACTGCTTTCAGAAGAAACTTGTTCTTTGAAAACATAAGAGTAGTTAAGTTGATTTTAAGCTTCGGAAGATATTTTAAAGATTTCTTCCAAAGGTAAAATTACTGAAGTAGTTATTTGTTTACTAAGACATAAATTTCTTCCGAAGGTAATTTTAAATCTTCCGAAAAGAAAAGAGAACAAAATTTTTCAAAAATCTAAGAAATGTCTTTTTAAAAGATTTTTCTTCCAAAGAAAACAAGGGCTTATGAAGGTGATAAAATAGACAACTTAGGACACACAGGTTTTAGAAATAATATGATTAAGTAAAGAAAAACTATTCAAAGTTAATCATCCCAATAGCTGATACAAGATATTTAAATCTCTGCTCATCAAAAGCTTTGGTGAACAGATCAACATATTGTTTAGTTGTGTTAACTTTGACTAGTTTGATTAATTCCTTTTCAATGTTATCTCTAATCAAATGATACCAGATATTGATATGCTTTGTCCTTGAGTGCTTCACAGGATTTTCTATGATTGACATAGCACTGTTGTTGTCTATGTGGATGGGAGTCTCTTTGAAGTTGAATCCATAGTCCAACATCTGATTTCGAATCCAAAGCACTTGAGCACAGCAGCTTGCAGCAGCAATGTATTTAGCTTCAGCAGTTGATGCAGACACACATGATTGTTTCTTACATTGCCAAGAGACTACTCTTCCACCAAGAAATTGACATCCCCCCGATGTAGACTTTGCAGTCATGTTGAACCCACCATAGTCACTATCTGTATAAGCATACATATTAAATTAGAATTCTTTGGATACCAAAGGCCAAGTGATGGAGCACCTTTGAGATATCTTAAAATTCTTTTGACAGTGACCAGGTGTGACATCTTGGGGTTGGCATGATATTTTGCACAAATGCATGTAGAAAACATGATATCTGGCCTGCTAGCTGTGAGGTACATACGAGACCCAATCATTGACCTGTAGAGATGCTCATCGACACACTCCCCCTCAAGATCAGGTCCAAGGGAGTGATTTCTGGCTATGGGTGTCTTAGCAACCTTACAATCAGTTATGTTGAACCTTTTAAGTATGTCATGTACATACTTTGACTGACTTATGAAGATGTCATTGTCAACTTGCTTCACTTGAGTTCCTAGAAAGAAATTGAGTTCCTCCATGGCACTCATTTCAAACCTGTCCTTCATCAACTTCTCAAAGTGTTTGCAGAGCTTTGGATTATTTGACCCAAAGATAATGTCATCTACATATACTTGAACTAGAATTATGTCATTTCATGTTCCTTTGATGAAGAGAGTTCCATCAATAGTACCCATTTTGTAGCCATACTGACAGAGATACTAAGATAGAGTCTCATACCACTTCCTTGGTGCTTGGTGCAGCCCATAAAGAGCTTTATCAAGCTTGCAGACATAATCAGGATGATCAGGATCTGCGAACCTAGGTGGTTGTCTGACATACACCTCTTCATCAATCACCCCATAAAGAAAAGCACACTTGACATCAAGTTGGTAGACCTTGAAGTTCTTGGATGCAGCAAAAGCTAGGAATATCCTAACAGCTTCAAGTCTTGCTACAGGAGCAAAAACATCTGTGTAGTCAATTCCTTCTTCTTGAGTATACCCTTGAACAACTAGTCTTGCCTTGTTCTTGATGACAAGTCCTCTATCATCTTTCTTATTCCTGTACACCCATTTGGTTCCTATGGTAGACTTCCCTTGAGGAAGAGGACATAGGTTCCAAACCTTTTGCCTTTTGAATTGAAGCAGCTCCTCGATAGCTTCAACCCAACTTCCATCCTTTAGAGTCTCATCAATTTTCTTTGGCTCTATCTGAGACAAGAAACAAGAGTGAAGACAAACATTTGCATCATGGGTTTGTCCTCTTGATCTCACCCCTGAATCAACATCTCCAATGATGTTTGTGGTAGGATGACACTTGTGGATACTTAGCTGAGGGATCACATCAAGTTGCTTAGACAGATCCAAATTTGAGAAATTTTGATCTGGCATGGTAGATTCACCCTCCATATCAGCACACTTATCAAGATTGACTTGATCCAATGAGTGTGTGACATCATTGATGTTGTCTTTAATGGAGTGGTTACCAGCATCAAGAAATTCCTGATCACTTTCACCACCACCATTTTCTCCAACATTTGAAGCTCCTTCCTCTGAGTTTTGTGCCTCTAAGCTGGAATTTGAAGGCACCCTAGAAGTATCAGAAGGATTTGTCATTGATGTGCTGGTAGAAGCTTCATTTGCAGGATTGGTTACCACTGTAGCTGAAGATGTGTAACTTGAAGGTCTTCTTAGCTCAAATCTTGGGTCAGGATCACCTGTAGGTAGTATATCTGTGGATCCTGAAACATTCTCACAAGATTTGTTAAAACAGTTGGTAACTAAATCAAGATCAAATAGGCAGTCCGGACCAGAACCTTTCACACTGGGAGTGTGCTCATTGAAAGTCACATTGACTGACTCCTCAACTACTCTAGTTCTGAGATTGTATACTCTATAAGCGTTAGCTTGAGATGAGTATCCAATGAAGTGTCCATCATCTGATTTCTCAGCAAACTTGGCAATTTGATCTTTGGTATTCAAGATGGTGCAAGGACATCCAAATAACCTAAGAAAACCAATGAAAGGTTTTCTCTTGTGCCAAAGTTCATAAGGAGTCTTACCGTGTGTGTTAACCACTAAAACTCTATTTTGCACATAGCAAGCAGTGTTCACTGTCTCTGCCCAGAAGGTGATGGGCAGTTTAGAGTCAGACAACATAGTTCTTGCAGCTTCAATCAGTGTCCTGTTTTTCCTCTCAGCAACACTATTTTGCTGAGGAGTATTGGGAGCACTATATTGTCTTGTAATACCTTTTTCATCACAAAATATATCAAGGATTTGATTCTTGAATTCAGTTCCTTGATCACATCTTTGAGGGGTTTGTTAGAACACAAAAAAACGAGTTTAACCTTTTAAACTTTCTGAAAACGCAGCGGAAGTTTAGCATTATAACTAAGTTTATAATCTGAAAATGTGTTCCCTTTTGACATTCATATGTTTTAAAACAAACCCAAAATCAAAGGATCATATATGTGAATAAAACAAGCTATGAACAATATGCAAATATACATAAAATCACAGCCACAAGAAGCTGAGATAAACTACCTTTTATCCAGCAAAATTTCGACCAAAATGAGAGGAAAGATGCTTGTGATTGGGCCAAGATTCCAAGAGAGGACTCCTCAAGCTAGTATACCCCAAGCTTGATAGCACAACACTTTCTAGTTAGGGAGAAACACACCCAAAAACTCGAAAAACCCTTCCTTTTTCTGCTGAAAATCCGAGAGCAATAGAGAGAGAGGGAGAAAGTTCTTGTTTTTTTTTGCATCAGTTATGAGTGGAGTAGCTTGAGTGTTAAACTTGTATTAATGTGTTGTGTATTTTCAAGAAGGAAGAGGACCAATCCCAAGCAAATGGGCGGCCAAGACCAAAGGAAATTCAAAAGAATTTCCCTCTTAAACAAATACACAAACATATTCAACAAGTTACTAAACAATTTATACAATTAACCATTTAATTGTATAAGTTATACACCCGTTTATTTAATTTGATGTTATCTAACCTACTTAGATAACATAACAAATAATATTCTTGAACAAAATATCCCCATAAGTTGTTCCAACTCATATGCAATTTATTTAGAAAACCTATTTTCTAAATTTGGTGCATTTATTTAATTGGATGATCATATCGTCAATTAAATAATTGTTTGTGTTTGCAAAGCTTGTTATTGGGTATAACCCGACTTGGATCATTACGTATTAACCACATCAATATTCTAAGTGTCTTGGGCACACGGAATCCAACAATCTCCCACTTGCCTAAGATTCATAGAAGATTGATGCAAGCAGTAAATACTGCCTAACAACGGTTTACTACCCTTAATATGTATGACTTATAGCCATTCAATAACATCATCCCTTTCAAGTGCCCTACTTGAAATGATTTAGGTGAATTAATTATCTATCCTTTTGTTACAGATGTCATGTTAAATCCAAGAACATAGAATGATCATTCCTTGTTGATTTAACTTAATCAGGCCTTAGACATCTAACTCTCAACGAATAGGAGGAACAAATTCCATCTTGACTACATACGTTTCTCACAAATACCTCGTGTTATACATGAACATACCCTTATGTACTGTCCACTATTTCAGGACAGTGAAGAATTAGCTCAAGGTATGACACTTGGTGAATATCAAAACCCAATATGTATCTCAGGTCGGAGGATACCAAATGATATTCGCCTTTACTCAAATTTACTTGTGATCAATCAATAAGATTTCATGTAGTAAAATTTGAGATGCGGGTTAGTCCAATATTTGTGTCCCACAAATATCTATGAACCTTGGTAGCAACCCATTGCTCTATATTCATCCTTATGAATATCAACCAATCCAAGTTCATAATAATCTTACTTTCATACTTGTTCCCACAAGTATGAACGACTACGGACATTTAGAGTAAACATTTTACTCATGGATTAAACATGCTAAATTGGAACATTATTTGAAACATTATAACCAATTAATTTTATTCAAATAATAAAGAGTTCCATATATCCAAATACAAAATTTACAGATCAAATCCAATCACTAGAATATCGAAGTCCCATGGCACAAGTATGACCTTCATGCTTTGCCTTTTCAAGGAGCTTCGTGAGAGGATCCGCAATGTTTTGATCCGTGTGAACTTTACGAATACATATCTTTCCTTTTTCAACTTCATCTCGTATGTAGTTGAATCTCCGCTCAATATGCCTAGTCTTTTGATGAGCCCGGGGTTCCTTGATTTGAGCAATCGCACCCTCGTTATCACAAAAGATCTCTAGGGGGTCCTGAATGGAAGGCACAACCACTAGGTCTGTAATGAATTTCTTCAACCATGCAGCTTCATGAGCTGCTAATGAGGCGGCGACGTATTCAGATTCTGTAGTTGATAGAGCCACCACATCCTGCTTGGAGCTCTTCCAAGAGACAGCTCCTCCATTCAGAATGAAAATGTATCCCGATTGTGACCGTGAATCGTCACGATCGGTTTGGAAACTCGCATCCGTGTAACCTTTTACAACGAGCTCCTCGTCACCAGATCCATAGATCAGGAACATATCTCTTGTCCTCCTTAGGTATTTAAGTATGTTCTTAACAGCCATCCAATGACTGTTTCCAGGATTTTGCTGGTAACGGCTTGTCATGCTTAAGGCGCATGACACGTCCGGTCGAGTGCATATCATTGCATACATGATGGATCCAATAGCAGATGCGTATGGGATTGCCTTCATTCTTTCTTGCTCATCCTTTGAGCTAGGACATTGAGTCGTACTCAATATCGTTCCTCTTTGAATAGGTACGGTACCTTTCTTAGAGTTCTCCATCTTGAACCTTTTCAAGATCTTATCAATGTATGCACTTTGATTCAAACCAATCAACCGCCTTGATCTATCCCTATAGATCTTTATTCCTAGAATATAGGCGGCTTCACCAAGATCCTTGATGGAAAAACAACTTCCAAGCCAGGTTTTTACACCTTCCAAGGTTGGAATGTCATTTCCAAATAGTAGTATGTCATCAACATACAATACTAGGAAAGTTACTGTGCTCCCACTAGCCTTCTTATACACACAAGCCTCATCAGCGTTTTTTATGAAGCCAAATTTCTTTACTTCCCCATCAAAACGGTGATTCCAGCTTCTCGATGCTTGTTTCAATCCATAGATTGATTTCTTTAACTTGCATACTTTATTAGGATGTTTTGGATCGACAAAACCTTCAGGATGAACCATATAGACATCTTCCTCAAGATATCCATTTAGGAAAGCGGTTTTGACATCCATTTGCCAAATCTCATAATCATAATGAGCAGCTATGGCAAACAATATCCTTATAGACTTTAGCATCGCAACAGGTGAGAAAGTTTCATCATAATCAACCCCTTGAGTTTGAGTGAAACCCTTTGCTACAAGTCTAGCTTTATAAGTATCCAAGTTTCCATGCATATCGGTTTTCTTCTTGAAAACCCATTTACTTCCAACTATCTTGGAGTTAAGAGGTGGTTCAACAAGTTCCCAAACTTGATTGTCATACATGGATTGCATCTCAACATTCATGGCATCAAGCCATTTGTCACAATCCGAATTGGACACTGCATTATGGTACGTGGTTGGTTCATCTGAATCTACCACATAGCACCCATCCACGAAAAATCCGTATCTTTCAGGTGGATTACTGGTTCTACCACTTCTGCGAACGTCTTGTGTGTATTGATCAACCCCTTGATCATCCTCAACATCCTCATGTTGAGTGCTAGTTTCAACCAAACGTGCATCGGGTTGTGGTTCTTGATCCTCTTCAAGATCCACTGTTCTACTGCCAGCTCCTTCCATAAGGAACCTTGCTTCTAAGAACTCACCCTTTCTGGCAACAAACACCTTTTGTTCCAGTGGATCATAGAAATAATATCCCATAGAATCTCTAGGATATCCAACAAAGATACACTTGGTGGATCGGACTTCTAACTTGTTTGGGGTGGGAGTCTTAACATAAGCCTCACAACCCCAAACCCTTAAGTATGATAGGGATGGAACCCTTCCATGCCATATCTCAAAAGGTGTCCTTTCCACCTTTTTGGTTGGGGCCATATTTAGAATACGGGCCGCGGAGAGCAGAGCGAAACCCCAAAATGATAGAGGTAATGAGCTTCTAGCCATCATAGATCGGACCATATCCAATAAGGTTCGATTCCTCCTCTCAGACACACCATTATGTTGTGGTGTTCCAGGTGGAGTGAGTTGTGAGACAATCCCACAACTCCTAAGATGATCTTGAAAAACATCACTTAGGTATTCACCTCCTCTATCGGTACGGAGAACTTTAATTGACTTATTGAGTTGATTTTCAACTTCATTCTTGAAGATTTTGAACATTTCAAAAGCTTCATCTTTGTGCCTTAATAAGTACACATACCCATAGCGACTATAATCGTCGGTAAAGGTAATGAAGTATCTTTCACCATTCCTAGTCATTGGCTTAAAAGGACCACATACATCCGAATGTATGATTCCTAATAAATCTTTTGCCCTTTCGTTAGTTCCACTAAAGGGTGCCTTAGTCATCTTTCCTTGTAAACAAGATTCACAAACATCAAATGAATCACATTCATTTGTTTTTAAAAGACCATTCTTTTGAAGTGTTTGTAAACGTTTCTTGTTTATATGGCCAAGACGACAATGCCAAAGATAGGTATCACCCAAGTCCAACTTGAGTTTCTTGGTGTTAGTTTGGTACAATGAGCTATTTAAAGTATTTTCATGAACCAATTCATAAATACCATTAATGGGAATAGCTTTAAAATAGAACATACCATTTAAAGAAACATGAATATCATTTTCAATAAAGGATAATACATATCCAAATTGTTTTAACAGGGCTACAGAGATAATATTCCTAGTCAAACTAGGAGCATACAAAACGTTGTTCAAAATCACTTCCAAACCATTTGGAAGTTTCAAGATGTAGTCACCACGGGCTTCAACTTGAACTTTAGCCTCATTGCCCATGTAGAGGCTTACATCCCCTTTCTTGAAGTCACTACTTCTTTTGAACCCCTGCAACAAATTGCAAATGTGAGTTCCACATCCGGTATCTAATACCCATGTGTTAGAGGATATCATGTTTAAATCAATATGGATCATGTATATTGTACCCGAGGTCTGCCCGGCATCCCTCTTTGCTTTCAACTCTTGGAGATGGACGGGACAATTCCTTGCCCAATGTCCAATCTCCCCACACTTGAAGCATGGGTCGTTAGTAGCAACCTTTTTCTTTTTCTCTTGTGGTTTGGGTGGTACCCTTACCACCCCTTTCCCCTTTCCCCAAACGGGTCCCTTACCCTTGGCAACCTTTGCCTTGGGTGCGGGATAAGGCCTTTTCTTGTTCCCACCTTCATTGATGGTGAGAACGGGTAAAACCCTTTTACCCATGGCCGCCTCGGCCGTTTTCAGCATTGAGTGAAGCTCACCAATGCTTTTGTCCCAAGCATTCATGTTGTAGTTCAACATGAATGTCTCGAACTTCTTGGTAAGGCCATTAAGGATCAAATCCGTGGCCAATTCCTTCGAGACGGGACAGTTAAGCCTCTCGAGGCGGTCAATATGACTTTTCATCTTAAGAACATAAGATGAAACAGATTGGTTGTCGTCCATACGACATGCATGGAGTGCTTGAACCGTTTCGAAGCGCTCAACCCTCGCTTGCTGTTGGAACGTTTCCTTCAGCTGGGTTATCAAGTCATAAGCTCCGTGATGTTCATACTCCTTTTGGAGATCCGGAGTCATGCTCGCTAGCATGAGACAAGACACTTGGACGGAGTCCTCAGTGTACTTCAACCAATCGTTGAAGGCCTCCTGATCATCCTCGCTAGGTTGATCGGGGATAGGGTCGTCTAAAACATACGATCTTCTCTCTTGCTTGAGAACGATTCTCAAGTTTCGATACCAATCGATGAAGTTGTTATGATTTAGACGTTCCTTTTGGAGGATCGCTCGTAGAGATTGGTTGGACGCGGATGAGTTATCGGAATTATCATTATTTGAGGCCATCTACAAAATTAACAAAGTTTTATTTTAGTATTTTCGATATTGTAATTTTAATAATAAATGCCTTTTAAGGTCTTTCATATTAAAATTTAGAACCCAACATTACATTTAAATTGTGGTTAGGTGACCTTTATCCCACGTTTTAAATTAATAAGGTGGTCAACGTTTGACGATTGCAACCATTTGCAACTTCTAGAAATATGGGATCGACTTTGAAACATCATATGTAAAGTCGGCATGTTAATCCCATCAACACCATTTGGAAACCACATCGTAGGTGATCCATTTGACATGATTTGCAAATCAAGACACCCTACTTACACCCACGTGTGAGTTTGCCAAAACAAGTGGTTAGGTGACCTTTATCCCACAAATAAGGCATTCTCACCTCAAGTCACAAGTTCCCTCAAAATGGTTAGGTGACCTTTATCCCACTAAGAGTTCCCAAGTGACTCAAGTGTTGTGTAAAAGGACGGTGTTGATCTTGTTTGAAAAAAGGTTTAGAGGTTTCAAAATACTAGTTTAGAAAACTCTATGTACTTGTATTTGCATGCTTTCAAATACAAAGTACCCTATGGTTCTTTGATTAAAACCTATTTTAATTTTTAAAATCATTAAATCATTTTAATAACTTTATATAAACTTTTAAGAACCATCAATTTTCAGCTTGTTAAGTTTGTTAATGAGTTTGTTATGAATATCCAAATATCAACCAAACAATCAAACAACAAACAATCAACCAAGCATAAACATAAACAACCATATGAGCATATGTGCATAACCATAGCATCTAAAGTGGTCCACACTTGTTTGCCATCACAAGTGTGGTCCATAGGACATTCCTAAGGGTCACAAACAAAGCATATAGAAAACTTCCAAAAGCCTCCCACTTGAAACCGCATCCAAAATGCTCCATGTTTCTTTCATGACCTTCCTTTGTGCTTCCAATGTGAATGTCTTCATATTACAAGATATAAAGTCCTAATACAAGATATCTAGTAAAATGAAAATACACCTAATCTATTTATTACAACCCAATAATAAATAAATTACATTTGAATCAAAGCACAAACAACAAATAATACAACCCAATTGAATGAATGAATACAACCATCACAAACATCCAAACAATCACAAGGTCAATAGCTAGGTTATGCACTAAAACAAGCATCTATCATATCATCCAAAATATAATGAAAACCCCACTTAAAACCACGAAATTTCAGCCAACACAAACTGAAATTTCGGGTTTTATTTTGTCCAAACAAAACAAACAACAAACATGTATATCTTTCAAAGTTTAATCACAAGCATGTGTGATATGACTTTGAAAGGTTGGGGTTTCATATCATATGAACTTAGCAGCCCAAAATCAGCCTATACTAAGATTATTATCATCCTTTAAAACCTATTTAAAAGGACAAAACAAGCAAGTCATCCACATAACCGGCTCTTGATGCCATTGAGGGGTTTGTTAGAACACAAAAAAACGAGTTTAACCTTTTAAACTTTCTGAAAACGCAGCGGAAGTTTAGCATTATAACTAAGTTTATAATCTGAAAATGTGTTCCCTTTTGACATTCATATGTTTTAAAACAAACCCAAAATCAAAGGATCATATATGTGAATAAAACAAGCTATGAACAATATGCAAATATACATAAAATCACAGCCACAAGAAGCTGAGATAAACTACCTTTTATCCAGCAAAATTTCGACCAAAATGAGAGGAAAGATGCTTGTGATTGGGCCAAGATTCCAAGAGAGGACTCCTCAAGCTAGTATACCCCAAGCTTGATAGCACAACACTTTCTAGTTAGGGAGAAACACACCCAAAAACTCGAAAAACCCTTCCTTTTTCTGCTGAAAATCCGAGAGCAATAGAGAGAGAGGGAGAAAGTTCTTGTTTTTTTTTTGCATCAGTTATGAGTGGAGTAGCTTGAGTGTTAAACTTGTATTAATGTGTTGTGTATTTTCAAGAAGGAAGGGGACCAATCCCAAGCAAATGGGCGGCCAAGACCAAAGGAAATTCAAAAGAATTTTCATCTTAAACAAATACACAAACATATTAAACAAGTTACTAAACAATTTATACAATTAACCATTTAATTGTATAAGTTATACACCCGTTTATTTAATTTGATGTTATCTAACCTACTTAGATAACATAACAAATAATATTCTTGAACAAAATATCCCCATAAGTTGTTCCAACTCATATGCAATTTATTTAGAAAACCTATTTTCTAAATTTGGTGCGTTTATTTAATTGGATGATCATATCGTCAATTAAATAATTGTTTGTGTTTGCAAAGCTTGTTATTGGGTATAACCCGACTTGGATCATTACGTATTAACCACATCAATATTCTAAGTGTCTTGGGCAAACGGAATCCAACAATCTTATGGTTTTAACCTTGTGATCACATTGATTCTCAATCGTTAAGATGAAATTCTTCAAAATCTCTGGGTTCGCATCCTTAGTTCTAAGAAAGAAGACCCAAGTGAATCTTGTAAAGTCATATGTGATCACCAAACAATAAGAGGTCCTTCCTAGACTCATTACACAGGTAGGGCCAAAGAGATCCATATGTAATAAGTGTAGGGGATTAATGATAAAATTTCCTTCCTATGGCTTGTGAGATACCTTGTGTTGCATCCCCTTCAGGCATGCAACACAGTGGTCATCACTTGTAAACTCTTTCTTTTGTATTCTAGTTACCAAATCATTCTTAATTAGTTTATTCATGTTTTTAAAGTTTACATGGCACATTGTTTTATGCCAGAGAAAAGACGCATCATTATTTGCATTAGACAGAAAGCATGAAACTTCTCCTGAGGGAGATGTTTCTTGCAAATCCATCTTGTACATGTTCCCTTTCTTGGGGCAGGATGTGCTCATGAGGAATGACCAACCCGGGCCTGAGAACAATGCACTCATGCTCAGTGAAGAGCATGTTATGACGCTGATCACAAAATTGGGATACACTCAGAAGATTGTACCCAAGCTCCTTGACAAAGTTTAGCTTCTCAATGCTGAGCTTACCATTTGTGACCTTGCCCCTTCTTGTAATGTAACCTCCTGCATCTCCTCCAAAAGCAATTGGTCCTCCATCAATTCTTTCAAACTTTTGGAGTAGTGACCTATTGCTTGTCATGTGTCTGGAACAACCACTGTCAATGATCCATACATTTCTGTTTGTCTTGAGTTGTTCTTGCACAAAAGAGATGGTTAGTTACATTTGGAAACACAAGCCTCATTGGTCTTGGGCTCATCAAAAGAAGTTGAAGACAATGCAACAGTAACTAATCCTATAGTCATGCTAGAAGGATCATTTGCTGATGTTGATGAAGAACTTTCAGCCACTTGGTCTTTCTTTGACTTCCACACCACCTTTGGAAGCTTAGACTTGACCTTCAATACTTCAGAAGTTTTGATGATTTCAGAAGTTTTAATGTGGACCTTCGGAGGATCTTGCTTTCACTGCAGCAGGCTTCAGTGCTTCAGAAGTATTCCTTTCTTCCGAGACCAAATTTTCTTCCGAAGGCAAGCTTCCACTTGTCTTCTTCTTTATTTTGGAGCTTCCGAAGAAAACAGATTTTCCTTTCGAAGCTTGCTTCTTCTTTTCCAAACTCTTAGAAGTTTCTTTCTTGGTCATGTGGAGAGTACTCTTTGGATTGTAAACACAATATTTAGCAAGATGAGAGGTACTCCCACACATAACACAGTCCATTTTCTTCCTTCTAGGAGTTTTCCTTTGTGGCCAAGGCTGAACTTGATCACTTTCCTTCTCCATCTTCATCTTTGCAGATGCTGTGGCAATTCTTGTGGGGATGGAACTACCTTTGGAGCTGGATGGTTTAGGTTGTACAGTAGTGGTGCACAACTAATCAGCCTTCTTCTTGATGATGGGATGATTTGGACATGAACTAGAACTCTTGTTGATGGAGTTCAAGTTGGTGTCTTCAGCCTTCACCACTTCAAATCCTGCAGAGATGAAGACTTGTTTCTGTGCAGAATTGAAGGTGGCCTTGATCTCTTGAGCCTTTTGGACTTTCTTTTGGCCTTCCTGATCAAGTTTTTTATCCTTGACTTGGTCATCCCAACAACTTTGCTCTCCTCATAGGGATGGTGACCCTTCTTAGAATGCTCTTCTTCACTCTTCTCAGAGCCATTCTCCACCATCTCCTTTTCATCCTCTTCAGTCATAGGATCTATGAGGGAAGCTCATCTTCACAAGTTCCACACCTAGGAGATCTTACAGACAAGATTGTGTGTGGAGGAGTTATCTCACAAGATCCCAGTCCCTGCTTATTTTGATAACAATTATTTTGCATCCAAGGATGAGGATATTATGTTCTTGAAGGTCTCTTCTTCAAGAACACATTTTCCTACCTTGGCTTTGCTGATCACAAGCTTAGCCTGACATTCAGTTAGCTTAGTAATGAGGTCTTTGATCTGAGTCTTGTAGTTTGTATGCTCATGTTTAAGAGTTGAAATGGTTTTCTCTAAGTCCTCTATCTTTAGTTTATAATCATTTTCAGCTCTTTTAAAATCAGCTTTTAAGATGTTTAAGGACTCAAGATCAGATCTCATTTCTAAGTTATAGGACCTGTATCTATTGACTTTAGCAATGCATTTAGGAGTACAAAGATGTTCCAATACCTTGGCTTTGTGGTCTGCCATGAGTGCTTGGTTTGGAGATGCATCTTCTAATTGAAAGCTCCAGTCAAAGCCTCATTCTTTAATAGCAACTGCAGCTTGCTGCTTTGTCTCTCATTCTGGGGGGCTTTCTTAGTGTAGTTTGGTCTGGTTTGTGCTTGGCCACTATTTGTCCTTGGTGCCTTACACTCCCTTGCAAAGTGTCCCATCTGGTTACAGTTGTAACACTTACTTTGCTTTTATCCAGTCCAAACTTTCCACTGGCTGCATTGCTTGGAAACTTTCTCCCAGTCCTCTTATAGAACTTCTTGACTCTGTGAGTGAGAAGAGCCATCTGCTGGACTATCTCCATGTACTCCAGATCATTTCGATGGATACAATCCAAATCTTCAAGGGTGAAGAGAAAGTTGCCTGTGGTTTCATCAGTAGAGACAAAAGCATGAGAAGAACATGTCTCTTGGAAAGGACTTCCTTGAGTGTAGCTTTCCCTTGGAGTCTCTCAGAAGGTGATGAAAGGGCCCTTTTGTGAGTTATCAGGGTAGCATATTAGATGATGTTGTGGTTCAATGTTTTCCCTTTCAACCACATGGAGGGCTGAACTCAGTTGATTGCTGGAGTTACAAGATGAGTTTTGCATGTTCATCTCCATCTGGTAGCCACTAAGAATACCATACAACTCTGTAAGAGTAAGAGTCTTAAGGTTCTCAGTCCTCTTGATAACAACACAATAATGTGTCCATTGTCTAGGAAGAGAGGACATAAACTTCCTTACAATGTCCCTGTTCTCAAGAGTTACTCCAACATCCACTAGTGTATCCACAATCTCAACATACCTGAAGTATGGTTGAGTCATGGTTTCACCTACCTTTGAAGGTGAAGTTTTCAAACTGCTGCTTCAGGAGATCCTTCTTGTTCTCCTTTGCTTCAGGAGATCCTTCTTTGTAAGGATTCCTATAAGTTTGATGCAGCCAAAACATCCAAAGCCTCTCTGCAAGCATGCACTAAAGAACAGAAGTAGAAATGCTTTGGAAGTTTTACACCATGCACTAGAAATATTCTAAGTGTAAAATCTTCCGAAGCCAAGACCAACATCTTCCGAAGCCAAAATTAAAGTCTTCCGAAACTTCAAAGACAAAGTCTTCCGAAGCCAAAGAGTGAAGACAGATTTCTTCCGAAGACTTTTAGAGATATGCCTTTATCTGATGTACTTTACCATAAAGCTGGATCACCTTTCCGCTGCAACTCTGTAAAGTCACCAACTTACATGAGTTGGTGAAAGATCCATGCTTTTGGTAACTGTACATTAAGGTCTTGAGTCCATGCTTTCTACTTTATGTACTTTTATCCTTTTTATAATATATTAGGATGTGAGCTATGGCATGTCATAGTCACAAGTCAAAAGGCAGATATGCCTTTTGACTCTACATTTGATTTTATAGTTGTCTAGTCAATTGTATCCAGCTGGCCTTCAAAGTATGGCCGGTTGTAGGATGTAGTATAAAGTATCTCAAGTACTTGTAACTTTCTATCGATGCTTTGTAACTTGTAATAGAACTTGAGAAGCAATATACAACATTCTTGAAAACCAAATACTTGTGTTGTTTTGCAATCTTGTTCTGTCTCACTTTTACTTGTGTTCTTAGCATCTTTCATTAACAAGTTAACTAGTTGCCTATTTGATCACGGAACTGAATTCAAGAATCAAATCCTTGATACATTTTGTGATGAAAAAGGTATTACAAGACAATATAGTGCTCCCAGGACTCCTCAGCAAAATGGTGTGGCTGAGAGGAGAAACAAGACATTAATTGAAGCTGCAAGAACTATGTTGTCTGACTCTAAACTACCTATCACCTTCTGGGCAGAGGCAGTGGACACTGCTTGCTATGTGCAAAACAGAGTTTTAGCGGTTAAGACACATGGTAAGACTCCTTATGAACTTTGGCACAAGAGAAAACCCTTCATTGGTTTTCTGAGGTCATTTGGATGTCCTTGCACCATCTTGAATACCAAGGATCAAATTGCCAAGTTTGCTGAGAAATCAGATGATGGACACTTTATTGGATACTCTTCTTAAGCTAAAGTTTATAGAGTATACAATCTCAGAACTAGAGTAGTTGAGGAGTCAGCCAATGTGACTTTCAATGAGCACACTCCTAGTGTGAAAGGTTCTGGTCCGGATTGGCTATTTGATCTTGATTTAGTTACCAACTTTTTTAACAAATCTTGTGAGAATGTTTCAGGATCTACAGATATATTACCAACAGGTGATCCTGACCCAAGATTTGAGCTCAGTAGACCTTCAGGATACACATCTTCAGCTCCAGTGGTAACTATTCCTGCAAATTAAGCTTCTATCAGCACATCAATGACAAATCCTGCTGATGCTTCTGGGGTGCCTTCAAATTCCAGCTTAGAGGCACAAAAATCAGAAGAAGGAGCTTCAAATGTTGGAGAAAATGGTGGTGGTGAAAGTGATCAAGAATTTCTTGATGTTGATAACCACTGCATTGAAGACAAGATCAATGATGTCCCACACTCATTGGATCAAGTCAATCTTGATAAGTGTGGTGATGTGGAGGGTGAATCTTCTTTGCCAGATCAAAAATTTTCAAATCTAGATCTGTCTAAGCAACTTGCTGTGATTCCTCAGCTAAGGATCCACAAGTCTCATCCTACCACAAACATCATTGGAGATGTTGATTCAGGGGTGAGAACAAGAGGACAAACCCATAAAGCAAATGTTTGTCTTCACTCTTGTTTCTTGTCCCAGATAGAGCCAAAAAAATTGATGAGGCTCTAAAGGATGAAAGTTGGGTTGAATCTATACAAGAGGAGCTGCTTCAATTCAAAAGGCAAAAGGTTTAGAACCTATGTCCTCTTCCTCAAGGGAAGACTACCATAGGAACCAAATGGGTTTTTAGGAACAAGAAGGATGATAGAGGATTTGTCATCAAAAACAAGGCAAGACTAGTTGTTCAAGGATATACTCAAGAAGAAGGAATTGACTATACAGATGTTTTTGCTCCTGTGGCAAGACTTGAAGCTGTTAGAATTTTCCTAGCTTTTGCTGCATCCAAGAATTTCAAGGTCTACCAACTTGATGTCAACTGTGCTTTTCTTTATGGGGTGATTGATGAAGAGGTGTATGTCAGACAACCACCTGGGTTTGCAGATCCTGATCATCCTGATTATGTCTGCAGGCTTGATAAAGCTCTATATGGGTTGCACCAAGCACAAAGAAAGTGGTATGAGACTCTATCTCAGTATCTCTGTCAACATGGCTACAAAAGAGGTACTATAGATGGAACTCTCTTCATTAAAGGAACAGGAAATGAAATAATGCTAGTTCAAGTATATGTAGATGACATTATCTTTAGGTCAACTAATCCAAAGCTCTGCAAAGACTTTGAGAAGCTGATGAAGGACAGGTTTAAAATGAGTGCCATGGGGGAACTCAATTTCTTTCTAGGAATTCAAGTGAAGCAAGTTGATAATGGCATCTTCATAAGTCAGTCAAAGTATGTACAGGACACTTAAAAGGTTTAACATGACTGACTGTAAGGTTGCTAAGACTCACATAGCCAGAAGTCACTCCCTTGGACCTGATCTTGAGGGGGAGTGTGTTGATGAACATCTCTATAGGGCAATGATTGGGTCTCTTATGTACCTCACAGCTAGCAGGCCAGATATCATGTTTGCTACATGCATTTGTGCAAGATATCAAGCCAACCCCAAGATGTCACACCTGGTCACTGTCAAAAGAATTTTAAGATATCTCAAAGGTGCTCCATCACTTGGCCTTTGGTATCCAAAGAATTCTGACTTTAATCTGTATGCTTATACAGATAGTGACTATGGTGGTTGCAACATGACTGCAAAGTCTACATCAGGGGGATGTCAATTTCTTGGTGGAAGAGTAGTCTCCTGTCAATACAAGAAACAATCCTGTGTGTCTGCATCAACTGCTGAGGCTGAATACATTGCTGCTGCAAGTTGCCGTGCTCAAGTGCTTTGGATTCAAAATCAGATGCTGGACTATGGATTTAACTTTAAAGAGACTCCCATCCACATAGACAACAATAGTGCTATCTCCATCACAGAGAATCCTGTGCAGCACTCAAGGACAAAGCATATTAATATCAGGTATCATTTGATTATAGATAACTTTGAAAAGGGATTAATCAAACTAGTCAATAGTTAACACAAATAAACAATATGCTGATTTGTTCACCAAAGCTTTTGATGAGCAGAGATTTAAATATCTTGTATTAGCTATTGGGATGATTAACTTTGAATAGCTTTTCTTAAAACTTAATCATATTTATTTCTAAAACCTGTGTGTCCTAAGTTGTCTATTATATCACATTCATAAGCCCTTATTTCTTTGGAAGAAAATCTTTTCAAAAGACTTTTCTTAGATTTTTGAAAATCTTGATCTCTTCGGAAGATTCAAAATTATCTTCGGAAGAAGTTTATGTCTTAGTAAACAAATAATTGATTCGGTGATTTTACCTTCGGAAGAAATTTCTGAAATATCTTCTGAAGCTTAAAATCAACTTAAGTACTTTGTATGTTTTCAAAGAACAAGTTTCTTCCGAAAGCAACTTACCTTCGGAAGTATTTATTCTTCTTGGAATAAAAATCTCTGAGTGTAAAATTCTCTTCCGAAGCAAAATTCTCAAAAACCTTTGAAATCTCTTCCGAAGCCAATTTGCCTTCGGAAGCTTTTTCTTCAGAACTTCCGAAGCAAATAACCTTCGGAAGATGTCTCGACTTCCAAGAAAACTACTTTTTGGGCAAAAGTAAACTACTTTTGAGAGGTGGGACCGACATCTGGATTTCAAATTTTATCCTCTTTCATTAACTTTGTCTCAAATCCTTTTCACATAAATGCCCAACGGTTCTCCCCTCTTTCACTATCTTCCTCAATTACACTATTCCTTAAACCTAAATATCTCCTAAACCGCCTTTTGTTCTTCATCTTTCTTCATCCTTAAGCTTCTAAAATGGCCAACCTAAACCTCAGAAACAACCCAGATTTCTCCATGCAACTTCACAGGCAACATAACCAAGTTGCTCTGTTAAGCTTTGAGAAAGATGAAAGTTTCTCAGAGATTTGTCGTTTCTTAGCTCTATCAAACTACTCCACCTCCCTAACCATTGATCCTACTCTCTATGAGGATCATCTGCTTGAATTTTGGAAGACCTGCCAAGAGGTCATTATGGATGGGGAGAAGGCACTGTCTGCCACAGTGCAAGGGAGGACAATCTTCATCACTCCGGCCATCATAAACACTTATTTGCAGCTGGATGATGAAGAAGGTGAGTTGTCCTTCCCAAAGGAAGCTGTAAATCATTCCTTTGAGCAGATGGGCTATGAGGGAGATTTCTCTGTAAAGACCTTCAGGAAAGGGAAGGTCTCATCCCAGTGGAAATACCTGTTCATGTGGTTATCCACATCTTGTCAAACAAGCATGGAGGGTGGGACCAGATTCCTGAGGATCTCTCCTTCATAGTACATGGAATGGTTCAAGGGGTCAAGTTCAAGTACTCTCAATTTGTTTATACAAATTTGCTTGCTAACTTGGACTCCTTAGAGTATTATATGTTTCCTAGATATGTTCAACACATTCTCAACTGTGAACTGGGCTCATAGTTGAGGGAAACAGATAATATTCTTAAATTGGGACGGATGAAGCCTGACATCTTTAAAATTATGAAGAAGCCAACTGTAGGCTTCTCAGGGGTAGAAACAGCCCTAGCCCCAAAAATGTTAGAGCTCATTGCTCAAGGTGACAACCTAGCAACACAAGCTAGTGTTGAACCTACACCTTCTACCTCTCAACCACCAAAAAGGCCCCAAGTCACCCTTACCTACCAAAGAAAATCCAAACGAACCCCTGATCAAGCTATTGAGTCTGTGCAGACCCCCATATACTCACCCATACAGGAGGAAGTGGACACTAGAGCTCCCACTTCCCCTGAGGAGCAAACCACTCCCATCTCTTCAACAATCAGGGCTGAGGTTCCTCATGCTCACCCTGATGAGCTCACAAGCCCAACTTCCTTAAGCCTTCACTCTGAGTCTTAACACTCAAGTGAACAACCTTCAGGGGAAAGTTACCATCCTGAGCCATTAGACTTAAATCAACCTATTCCCAACCTCTCATTCTATACTAATGAAGACTTAGGTTTTAGTGGGTACCATGAGTCTCTCTACTCTTCCCCTACTTAAAGAGAGATAAGTTCTCCTGAGTCTCCTTTGTCTAGCCCACATCAGTCACCCATAACTGAGGTGGATACTTCTAAACCTGTTCAGGATATCCATATGGAAGAGGCTCTCACTTCTGCAAGTGACTACATCATTAAGACCTCAACCATGGCAACTCAGCCCATTGACACCTCAACTGAGGATGTCAATGTGCAGAGGAAATCCAGCAGCCAAGAACCTAAGGCTGGTGGTGAGAGAGAGGACTTTGGTCCAATCATCTCATCCCCAAATGATTCTTCTGATGAAGAAGAGGGGAATCTGAGACTAAAGGTGCAAAAACTGTCAAAAACATGCTCCTATTTAGTCTCTAAGGTTAGTCACCTTGAATCTCAGGTGACTACCCTGGATAATAGGGTCAATGATCAGCAACTTGAGATATCTTATCTCAGGGAAAAACTAGCTGGGAGACCTTTAAGAAGAGCTCAACCAGGAACACAAGAACCTGTGAATGTGATTGACCTAACCTCTAGCTCACCTATGCAAGAGGGTGATGCTACCAAAAAGGGGGAGAAAGTCATTACAGTCACAGAACCTGGGAGTTCTTCAAGGAGTATGGACATTGAGGATTCACCATCCTCACTTGCAACTGTGCATACTCAGCAACTTCCTCAAGTTCACATTAATGTGGACATAATAGACTCTGTCATTAGGAGTCTCTTTGGGGAAGGCATTCCAAGGGCTGTGTCATCTCTACCTCAAGGAACTTCAAACTACATTATTGGGTGGAGGTATGATGCTGATAGAAGAGCCCTCATTCTTTACAGAGTTCAAGGGCAGCAAGAAGTGTTCAATTTTCAGACTTTGGACTACTATGAAGGTCTTGACCTGATCAACATGCCACTTGTCAACCCAAGCAAATCAAGACAAGCTGACAGGTTAGCACTCAGGATTCAAGACAGAATTACTAAAGAGTTCAGCCTTAGAAGGAGACAAAGGCAATCAGGTAATATCATTGGTCAACTAAATGCTGAGGCAGACCCTGAGATTAGATTCAAAGGGAAAACCTTGGCTGAAGGCCCAGTGATAGAGCCTGAGAGCCTTGTCACACCAACAACTACTTTAGAAATTCATTCCCTCAGTGAAACACCTGCTGGTGAAGGTGTCTCACAACCTCTATCTGGCCAGAGCTTGGATGCTACACCAAGCAATGAAGGCCAAACCTCTATCCAACCTGAGTCATAAAGGTCTGTGGGTGACAAAGGGAAAAGTATTTTGACTCCTGAGGAGATTGAGGAGGAGGAGAGAGAGAGAGGAAGAGGAAGCTAAAGGGAGAAAGTTTCTCTGGGTCTTCAAGCTTTATGCAAGCTGCAATCAGGGCTACCCCCAGACCAAACACTCAAGAAGATGAGTTGAGGGCAGTTAGGATTACTTACCTGCAGACTAGGAACTATAACATAGATGAGATTATATCTCTCCCCATAGAGCAATTAAATGAACTGGCTGACATGGAAGTGTCAAGAGAGATGAAGGAAGCAGAGGATGCAAGATTACTTCTCCAATTCAAAGAAGAGAAGAGACAGAAAAGATTATACAAGCATGCTCTAACTCTCTCCCTAGTTTAGGAAAGTCCTGTGCAAGAGGATGTGGCTGCTACACAAGAACCTCAGGTAGACAAGGAAACAGATAGGCAAAACATATCAACTACCTGAGTGCCACAGGTCTCCTCCAGGCATCTGCACTTCTTCCCTTGTCCTTTGAGTACATTGAGTTTGAGTATCTCAAACAGCTTGAACTTCAAGTGCTCAAAGAACAAAAGGCAACAAAAAGAAAGATGAGGGAAGATGCTGCAAAGTCAAGAGCTATCATCCAAAAGAGTATGAAGAAGTCTGCTGACAGACAAAGGATGATGAGCTTCTTAAAGCTGTATGGATTCTCCGGAAGGAGACTTGGCCCTATGTCTCTATCCACAATGGATGAGCATATCAGGGTAATCAAGCAGAAGATCAAGAGTGGAGAGCTGATTCACTTATACTCTCCTCCAAGTCAAATCCCACCTGAAGTGGAGGTTAAGGTTGAACAACCTGAGAAAACACAACCTGGACCTCCTGCTGAGCCTCAGCAAGCTTCATCTTCTGATCCACAGCAGGGTCAAACTCCCTCTCCTTCTGAACCTGTGAGGGAGGAACACCTAACTGAGAAAGACAAGGATGATCAACAAGGTGCTGCAGACCAGTCTTCTTAGTAAAAGTCTTCTAAGAGGAAGAAGAGGATGGCTTCTAAACCAAAGTCTAAGAAGAAGAAGCCTGAATCATCCACCTCTACACCTTAGGCTGAGTCAGATCAACCTGAGGAAGTGCATGAAGAGGCAGCCCAATCAACTCCAATTCAAGTGGCTCCTCTTGCAGCTGAGACACACATCTTATCTTGGACCTTCAAAACTAATCCAGAGAGATGGCATGTGATCAGAGATCAAGGTGTTGAGAATGTCTATACATGGCAAGACATAATCAACTTACCTCTGCATGATCTCTTTGAGATGAGAAGATATTATGAGAGTCTGAATGATCCTGACCATCTGATAAAGAAGGGTATGGTTATCATTGTGCTGAAGACTACAAACATCTGAAGATCTTCTAAATGTTTTGGTAGCATAGGGGGAGTTTGTAAGGATTCCTATAAGTCAGATGCAACAAAAACATCCAAAGTCTCTTTGCAAGCATGCACTGTTTCGAAAGTTTTACACCATGCACTAGAAATATTTTAAGTGTAAAATCTTCCGAAGCCAAGTCCAACAACTTCCGAAGCCAAAAGTGAAGTCTTCCGAAGCTTCAAAGACAAAGTCTTCCGAAGCTTCAAAGACAAAGTCTTCCGAAGCCAAAGATTGAAGACAGATTTCTTCCTAAGACTTTTAGAGATATGCCTTTATCTGATGTACTTTACCATAAAGCTGGACCACCTTTCTGCTGCAACTCTGTAAAGTCACCAACTTACATGAGTTGGTGAAAGGTCCATGCTTTTGGTAACTGTATATTGAGGTCTTGAGTCCATGTTTTCTACTTTATGTACTTTTATCCTTTTTGTAATATATTAAGATGTGAGCTATGGCATGTCATAGTCACAAGTCAAAAGGCAGATATGCCTTTTGACTCTACATTTGATTTTGTAGTTGTCTAGTCAGTTGTATCCAGCTGGCCTTCAAAGTATGGCCGGCTGTAGGATGTAGTATAAAGTACCTCAAGTACTTGTAACTTTCTATCGATGCTTTGTAACTTGTAATAGAACTTGAGAATCAATATACAACATTCTTGAAAACTAAATACTTGTGTTGTTTTGCAATCTTGTTCTGTCTCACTTTTACTTGTGTTCTTAGCATCTTTCATTAACAAGTTAACCAGTTCCCTATTTGATCTGTTAAGTGTTCTAAGCAACTCTCCTCATTGTGTTGTTGTGTTGTAAGTGCATACCCTTCACCGGTCCTGCATTCTTGTTCTCCTTTGCTTCAGTAGACCCCTCATACATTAGCTTCAGTGCTTCCCATAGTTGCTTGGCAGTTTTGCACTTCTTAAAGCCTCTGTAGATGGAGTTTGGAAGAGCAGTTTGAAGGGCTGTCATGGCTTTCTGATCAATCTCTATTCTCTTCCTGTCTTCTTCAGAATAATCAGCCACAGCCTTTGGAATCATACCACCACCAGTAGCAGAAGTGGTGCTTGGCATGTAAGGTCCTTCAACAACAAAGTCCCACATCTTGGAGTCTTGAGACTTGATGAAGCCTTCCATTCTTTGACACTAAGTATCAAAGTCTTCAGGAGTGACCAGTAGAGACTTTGTCATAGTTCTAGTTTCCATATCAGCTTTGGTAATAGCTGCTATTTGAGTTGTTAAGTATTTTGTGTGTGTGAGGGATCTTAAGATGGTGAGATCTTATATCAAGAGCCTGAAATGCTCTGATACCAAATGCAGGATCGTTGAAGGGTATGCACTTACAACACAACAACACAATGAGGAGAGTTACTTAGAACACTTAACAAATCAAATAGGGAACTGGTTAACTTTAGTGAAAGATGCTAAGAACACAAGTAAGAATGAGACATTACAAGATGGCAAATAACACAAGTAATTGGTTTTCAAGAATGCTGTATATTGCTTCTCAAGTTCTATTACAAATGTTACAAAGCATGAAGGAAAGTTACAAGTACTTGAGATACATAAACTACATCCTACAGCCGGCCATACTTTGCAGGCCAGCTGGATACATAAGACTGTCAAAAAGCAGATTGCCTTTTGACTAGTGACATGCCATAGCTCACATCCTAATATATTACAAAAAGGATAAAAGTACATAAAGTAGAAAGCACAGACTCAAGACCTCAATGTATAGTTACAAAAAGCATGGACCTTTTCACCAACTCATGTAAGTTGGTGACTTTACAGAGTTGCAGCGGAAAGGTGGTCCAGCTTTATGGTAAAGTACATCAGATAAAGGCATATCTTCAAAAGTCTTCGGAAGGAATCTGTCTTCACTCTTTGCCTTCGGAAGACTTTGTCTTTGAAGCTTCGGAAGACTTAACTTTTGGCTTCGGAAGATGTTGTTCTTGGCTTCGGAAGATTTTACACTTAGAATATTTCTAGTATATGGTGTAAAACTTCTGAAGCATTTCTATTTCTGTTCTTCAGTGCATGCATGTAGGAATCCTTACAAATCTTGGATGTTTTGGCTGCATCAGACTTATAGGAATCCTTACAAATCTTGCTCAGATGATTTCTGATGTGAGCAGCGATCTGAGAGTTGGAGGAGTTGGAGAATGGTTTCTCTGCTAACTCAGCAATGTCAAATCTGCTGGAGTGTAGCAAAGATGGTGTATCAAGTGTATTGACTTCACCATTCTCCCTTTCCACAACAATGTTGTATGAAGGTTCATCGAACCTCCACTAGACAATTTGCTTTCTAGGATTAAGGGGCTTAGTTGGCAGCTTGTCCCTTTTCCTAGTATCCATTAGAGTCACCGATCTCCTTCTTAACTTCTTCTCTTCTTCTTTGAGTGTGTCTGAGTTAGTTGCAAGAAGTTAAAGAGCTTGGTCCAGTGTCTAGCGTTCCCCTATAAGTCTCACAAGAGATTTTGCTCAAGGTTGTGTAGTTAATACACTTGACTTCACCATTCTCACAAGATGGTGTATCAAGTGTATCAAGTGTATTGACTTCACCATTCTCACAAGAGATTTTGCTCAAGGTTGTGTAGTTAATGAGCTTTCTTTTAATCTCCTTGAACTCTTCTAAAGAAAGGGGCTTAGAAGGTTCAGAGGATTGTTTGGGTAATGATTGGGTTCGGGGTTGTGTTTTGGGTTTAAGAATAGGTAGTGGTGGTTGTTGAGAGGAAGTAGGTGAGGGTGTAAGTAAGGATGATGGTGTGAGTTCAGGGGTCTAAGGTTTAGTAGTTGGTGCGGTTTTGATGGGAAAGGGAAAATGTGTGGGCATAGGTTTTGTTGGTTGTGGTTTGGGTGCTGGTTTGGGTACCATCCTCTGAACACCTGTCCTTAAGCTACCTCCTGCCTTTTTCCTAAGCGAATGTCAGCCTTGATGTTGTTGACATGTCGCTGTAGGGTCTTTTCAGACATGGGACCCACTTGTCTGCCCTTGAAGCCATGGGCTTTGTGCAGGATCGAATATGGTCACTCAACATAAATATTATCTCTTAGTCTTACTAAGTCACACTCAAATGATGATAAAGAATCCTTTTAAAAGTTGATGATAATATACTAAGTAATCAAACACAAGAAATAGTTTTCAAGATACTTGTATATGTTACTTCTCAACTCAAAATTTACAAGACTCTTACAAGCATAATAACTGAGTTTACAATGAGAACTATATATACTACTATCTATAGCCGGTTATACAAAAGACTACCAGCTAGAAACTTACTACCAAACAAATACTACATTTTTAGAAATAAGGTATCTAGAATAGAATACTATCCTAGATTAGGTAGTTATGACATGTCCATGACTTAGCTTCTTGCTACCAACTAAAGTAGTAAATGTACTAACTGATAAACAATGAACAACGGAATAAACTATGGTCAACTACATGGGCGTGGGAAAGCGCCATGCAGTATACCAGAGGTTACATCGGGTTGTCAGAGGGACCATACTTATGTCCACTAGTTCATAGTAGGTTCTTTCAAAGGTAAAATGGCTTCAGAAGAACAAGTTCTTCCGAAGCCACTTATACTTCGAAAGAGTCTACTTCTTTCGAGACTTCTGCAGATCTTCAAGTCCTTATACTTCGGAAGTCTTTGTCTTGATGCCTTCCAAGTGTTTGTCTTCGGAAGAGGAATTTCTTAGTCTTTGGAGGACTAAGTTCCTCTTCGGAAGTTCTTCTATATTTAACCTTCGGAAGTCTTTATCAGTTTTACCAAAAATTTATTTTAAGTGTTGTTTTGGTTGCACCAGCCTTACTAGATCCAACAAACTCCCCCTAGGCTAATGCTACCAAAACTTCACTGTCTTCTGCTTCTTAAAAATTTCAGCACTAGGGAAAGAAAGTATTTATCTGTCTCTTTGTTCTTTCCGGAGGTGATGCTGAGAAGTTTGTACAAGTCATTTGTGGATAACAGGTCCAGTCTGTTACTTTGTATGACATGTAGCCTTTGTTGTGTCCCTTGATAGAGAGTTAGTTGATGGGAGTTGTAGTCATACTCCTATCTAACTATGGGTTCCAATTCTAGGCCTTCAATCATCTGAAGAAAAGTCTTTCCTTTGATTGACCCTTCCTTTTCTTCCCTTTCTCTCTGTTTCAACTCTTCTTCAATCCTTGCTTTTGTTCTCAACTTAGCAAGGTGAAGGCTGCTCAGATAATTCTGAATGTGAGCAGTTGTCTGAGAGTTGAAGGGATTGGAGAATGGTTTCTCTGCTAACTCAACAATGTCAAACCTGCTTGAGTGTAGCAGAGATGGAGTGTTGTTGATCTCACCATTCTCTCTTTCCACAACAAAGTTGTGAGAAGAGTCTTTGAACCTCCATTGGACAATCTTCTTCCTAGGAGTAAGGGGTTGAGATGGCAGCTTGTTCCCCTTCCTGGTGTCCAAGAGAGTCACCAGCCTTCTTCTTAGTTTCTTCTCTTCTTCATTGAGTGCATCAGAGTTGGTTGCAAGAAGCTGAAGTCCCTGGTCCAAGGTTCCCCTAGGCAAATCAAGGAATTCTTCTCTTGTGAGGGAACAAGAAGAGCCATCAATGAATGTTAGTTTGATAGACTCCTCCTCACAAGAGATTTCGCTCAGAGTTGTACAGTTGATGAGCTTGTTCTTGATTTCCTTGAATTCTTCCGAGGTTAGAGGCTTTAATGGTTGAGAGGGTGACTTGGGTACTGGGAAGTGTTTTGGGTTTTAGGATGGGTAATGGAGGTGGTTGCTGTGAGGCAATAGGTGAGGATGAGGGTATGGTTGATGGTGTAGGTTTAGGGGTGTAAGGTTCAATGGTTGGTTTAGTTTTGATGGGGAAAGGGAAAGGTATTAGTTCAGGTTGAGGTTTGGAAGTCATCCTAAGTATACTTTGGTATACCTCCTTCCTTCTTCCTGAGCGAATGTTAGCCTTGATGTCACTGACATGTCGCTGTAGGGTCTTTTCAGACATGAGACCAACTCGCCTGCCAGAGAAGCCCTGGGCTCTGAGATATACCTTCATCCAGGCTTTGTCTCCCACTTTCTTGGCAACCACAAGTTGTGCTTCTTCTTCTTTCTTCTTCTTCTCCCTTAGCTTTTCCTTGGTTGCCCTTTTTCTCACCTTATCCATCTGATCTTGTTCTTTGTGGAAAAGCCACAAGATCGTATCATTGTCATGAAGAGTTAGTTCATCAAGAGTATAGCCCCTAGAGCATAGGAAGGTGATGTGCTCCAAATTATACATAAAAATCCTATCAAAAGCACATCAATTATTCCTTAATATCTTCCTTAAAATGATGAAAATGTACTTAAAAGTGTTAAATTGTGTTTTCAGGTGTTTAAAAGGGCAAGATGGACAAAAGAAGCATATTTAACAAGAAATTGAACTGATACGAGCTTTGGAGTCCAAGCATGGGGTCGTGCCTCATTAAGCACGCCCCCATGCCTTCCCAGAAACACACCCCCGTACTAAATTAACACACCCCCGTGCTTGGACATCTGACAAGGACAAAAGTACTGTCCCCTAAAAGTAGACATGGGGCCGTGCCCCATAAGGCACGGGGCCATGCCCCACCTCCAACACGGGGCCGTGCCCCATTTAGCACGGGGCCGTGCCCGACACAACCTGCATGTACGAGCCGACCAACTTTCGTAAGCATTGGACTAGCACAGTGCCGTGCCTTTTAGGCACGGGGCCGTGCTTAAACACTTCATAAAGCCTATAAATAGAAGCCTAAGTTCACTATTTTTGAAAAGCTTTGGTGGGAGAGTTACTCTGCAGAATTCTCTCGGGAATCAAGACTTCAAGATCATTTGGAGGCTCGGGAGGTGCATACAACACTTGGAAGAAGCTTGGGATCGTCTAAACGTCATCCATTGTGGATTATCAGTTTGATTGTTCCATTTCACCCCTGATTACATATCTATCTTCTTTGTTATCTGTTGTTATGTTCAAGCTCATTATGAGCTAAACTCTATATATCATCCTAATCGGATGAAACTTATGTAATTTGTGATGAACTAATGGTGTGATAAATATTATGTTAATGTTATAGTGGTCTTGGGAAAACTATTGATGGGTAGCATCTACATTTGTTGGACCAAAAGAACCAATGAGCCAGATCAGAAAAACCTTTAAGTCCCACAGACATCACAACAACTGAAGAGATCTACATCAGCTGAAGACAAAGTCTGAAGATAAAGTCTGAAGACAAAGTCTGAAGACAAATGTTGAAGACAAAGTCTGAAGACCAAGTTCTCAGAAGTTGTCTCAAACAGCTGAAGTGTTTTCTTTTCAGTAGTTGTAATGTTTTACTTTTCAGTAGTTTCCTTTCAGTAGTTTTTGTAAAACGTCTGAAGTTCTTACACTTCAGATGTTATAGTTTCAGTAGTTGTAATTTTGTTTTACACTTAGCTTTTTGTGAAGGTGTCCTCAGTTGTTGTGGACATCTTCAGTAGATTAGTTATTTTCAGTAGTTTGTTAAATCAGTTAGATGTCACTATCAAGTGACATCAGCTGACGTCACATTCCTTTATAAAAGGAATGTTGACCTAGTTGTTTTCAAAACCGAAGCATTTGCGTGAATGAAAATCTTCCATTAACAGAAAATTTATCTCTCTATAATCGTCATAGTGTGATTGCATATTCATACTTGTCTTGCTTGAATTTTATCTAATTTCTGTTATATTCCGCGCAAATTCAAATCTAATTGATCAAACTAGATCCGATCCTATCAAATGGTATCAGATCTGGTTAATCATTGATCGATTTAACAATTGATCATTGAAACTGCTCTTTTGATATCTAAGTTTGATCGAATTAGCAAATTTGCAAGAAATGGTTATAGAGTTTGATTTTCTGTCGATTCCGGTCAATTAATTTGAGATTCAAATTGTGTTGTTGAGTTTTTAAGCTAGACTTATTATAATCTCATTGAATTTGGTTGAATTGATGAAAATGACTACTTCAATCAATGATCCTCACAATACTGGCTCCTCAACTAAGCCTCCGATGCTTGTTAGGAGTGAGTATAACATATGGCAACGCCGAATGCTCCATCACCTGTCTGTTAACAGTTCAGGTTGTTGGAAGTCAGTGGTTCATGGACCATATAAGCCTATGGTGAGTAATCCTGAAACCAATGAGATGGTTCCGAAGAAGAAGGAACAATATTCTGATGAGGATTTAAAACTGTTTGAAATTGATGCTAAAGCCCATGGAATTCTGGCCATGGCACTGCCTAATGAAATCTACTCTGGGCTTATGCATCATGAAACTGCTCATGATCTCTGGGTTGCTCTGAAAGAATAATTTGGAGGAACTGATGAGGTCTTAGCAAACAATAGAGAAATCCTTGCCCAGCAATATGAGACATTCTCTCATAGAAAGGGTGAGTCACTGACTCAACAGTTTGAGTGATTTTCCTGTTTGATATCTGAGCTAAAAATGGTTCAACATGAATATACAAACAGTCAGATGAACAACAGATTCCTCAGATCCCTGCTTGAGAGATGGGACACATATACCATTGTCCTACGCTCCAATGCAAATCTGGATACTCTATCTCTTACCCAACTTCATGAGAAACTCTTAACATTTGAGAGAGAGATAGAACAGAAAACGAAACTGGCTTCATCTGGAAAGCTCACTGATGACTTTGTACTAGGAAACACTGCTCTGGTTGGTCATGAGTCAGAATATGCTACATCTGAAAGTTCCTATGATGAGCATATTGATTTCTCTTCAAACAGTGGAGATCATACTTTTGTTGGAGTTGATGGTAACTCAGGGTTTAGTGTTGATAATTTGTGACAACCGACCTCCAGGTTGTTACCCTAACCCTAGATTACTTGCATCATTATCCATGTTATGAGTGCTAATAATTGAAACTATCCAACCCTACTATGAAATTGGAAACAATTCTCACTATTTGATGTAAATCATGATTTCATGTGATTTTTATTATTGACTTTTAGTTAATTTAGGTTTCTACCTTTTTAAAAATTAGTGTCCCGGGAATGTCAACTAGTCACCCTTATAAAATTTAATTCAAGAGAAGGCAATTAAAATGTGAGCATACACACTCACACTTACATAATTTCGGCCATGCATGCATGGGCATGCATTAGATACCTCAATTCACCTTCCACTAAATAATACATAATACCCAATACTACAAAATTACACTACACAATATAAATTACAATTAAAATTAAATGAAAAATCCTTCCCCACTACCCTCCAAGATCGGCCGCCCCTCTCACCACTCCCCTCCTCTCTTCACCACCACCCCACACACCCACTCACCTTTCATGCATCTCTCTCTCCCTATCTCTCCCTCTCTCCCTTTATTCGAACTCACCAGCTGATCCAACACACACACACATCTCACAACACTCCCAAACAATTCTCTCTAGTCTTGTGAAGAAAATTCGAAGACCACACCAAGTTCCATTCGGCCAAGAGCAAAACCGCAAAGAAGTGGCCTTGTTCGCGAGATTTGGTCACACAACCGTACTTGTTCCACCTTTCCAGCCTTAGTTCGAGTTTCTCCATTCAAGTCCAAGGAGTTTCAAGCCATTCACGGCCATCAACACCTTCTAAACCGTGAGTTATATTGAGTGTAAGCTCAAGTTGTCGGTTTTGTGACATTTCTCTTGTTTTCTCCATCTATCATCTAAGAACCGTGTATTTCCTTGTTGTAGCAGAAACATCTCACCATTATCTCGTTCTTAAGGAGTTCCCAACGTTCTTGAAGGTAAACTTCATGTTATGTTAGTCATTCTTGAGGTGGAAACCGATTTCCACCATGAAAACCCTCATTTTGAGTGTTTTGACATCACCTAACTTGTGAAAGCTTAAAATCTTGTAAACCAAACTTGTGACCTGCATTTTTATGACTTAATGGACTCCCAAGAACCTGTTTTAAAAGTTCCAAGTGGCTACATACTCAAATCCACGGTTGATACATGGATTTCACCTTGAAACCCTCCTTTCTACATGTAACAACACCCTCTTGAGCATTTGTTTGAAAAATCCTTTTAACCAAGACTCATAACCTACTCATGAACGACTTAATGACACCTTAATAATCTGTTTATGAAGTTAAACGAAGTGTTGGTAACATTTAAACTCAAGTTAAGATGGTTTACACAAGTGTAATTGTCGGTTATGACATTTTCTACATATTTGAAGCATATGGATGTATAGATCAACTAGGCAACATGTTGGGACTGAAATTACAGTAGGTTTTAGTGAATATTAGAAGTGTTAGCAATGTTTAATCCCTGGAATAAAAGACATGTTGTGATTTACCCTCTTTTAGTCACTTCCGGGACCCGAAAACATGGTAAAATGACTTAAAAATAGTAAGAATACAAATTTAACATTCTTAAAAAGAATTCCAGGCTCAAAAATGATAAATAAAGTACTCTGGAGTCAATGTATAATTTAAATGGTCAAAGACACAAATAAATGACATTTTAACTAAAAACGGGTACAAACCGAGCATCGTTTTTGAGAAAAATCCATAAAAATAGAGTTCAAAACTAAGATTTATAAAAATCATATGATTTCAGTAAGATAAGTAATAAAGGACTTAAAGGATTTAAAAAATTCGGTCAAATGAGCTTTAAATGGTCAAACCCGGTCAAAACCGCGTATTAACGGGTCAAACGTAAAAACAAGATTTTTATCTGTAAAAGGCCAATTTACACAATTTAAGGACTTAAAAGTTTATAAAGAAATCTTTTAGAAAATACCTACTGGTCCAAGATTTAAATATATGAAAACTCCAAATTACTGTTAAAACTATCCGGCTTTTACCGTAACCAGGAGCGTTAAACGCGCAGTTTTTAAAATCGAACCCGTAGACTAAAGTTTTGAAGAACAACTCCATAATAATCATAATATGACTCTAATAATTTGATTTTTGGTCTTAAATGACATAAAAGGCAAGAAACTAAACTTAAGGGTAGAAACTGTCAATTTTGAAACTTGAGGGACCAAACTGTAAAATTTTTCCAAACTTCCAGGAAACTAATAAACACTTGAACAACAAAATCTCTTAATATACTTAACCTAATGAAGTGAAAATCCCCAATTTTCATGAAGACGCCTTGACTTGCCATAAAAGGAAACTTTTTATACAAACCTTCACGAAACCAAAGCCTTTCTCAATAGCTAAACTCTTGGCACCATTGTTGCACTTTGAATGAGTTTAGGGCAGTAGCTTATTGCTTAATATGTACATGTTAGGGTGCTAGACTTGTGACACTTCCCGACACACCAAGAGACTTTTGATTTGGAAACCTAAGGTGAGTTCTAGTGATCCCCCTTTTTACTATTGTTTTGGGATGAAACATGCTCTACTTTTTATGAACTATGATTGTGCTTTATTTGATGATTCTATGTGGGATTTGTAGTTACCTGCTGATTCTTATATCATGATCATTAATTCTTTCGTGAACCGCTTGATTTATATGGATAGATCTATTTGGGGAATCCCCCACACACAGTGGCTTCCGTTCCAGGAAGGTTACCCCACTGAGATCCTGAGGGATCGTTGTGGCATGTAACAAGTTTTGTTAAGATACTATGGTGAACCATCCGGGCAGGTAGGGTTCACTGGTTTGGGGCTCAGTTTCTTCCTTTGGGAATATCCGGTAAAACACAACTTTAGAAGAGGCTAACCAGGACTGAGTGCAGGGTTGATTATGATTTTATTTTTCCCACGATGATAAACAATGATTATTTTCTTTTAATCAAAGAAGGATTTATTAAGTCCTTTTGTTTTTAAACTTTAAGCAATTGAATTACCAACTTTTTAGTTGACATAATTTTCTTTTGAGCATGTTTCAGGTAATATATGAAGAGATCCTAGCTGTTGTGGAGACCTAGACTTATCCCCGTGACATGGCATTGGCTTATTTCCTTGATGAAACAATTGAACAATTTATATTTTGTGTTGAACAAGTACAATTTTATTTTTATGGATGATTGTAAAATTCATTTGGGGGCTTGATGTGTCTCTAGCCCTGTTACCCTTTTTAAAACTTTAATGCCATGTGATATTCTCTCCTTTGAGCTCTTATAATGGTTTGTTTCCGCTGCCATATGTTGTTGCTAGTCTGTGACGTCCCATCGTACCTGGGCCCGGGGTGTGACATAATTTGTGCTTTTTGATGGATGATTTGAAAGGGATTGCTGATGATGATCTGGAAGAGATGGATATTTTGAGCCAAATGGCATTAATCAATATCAGATCTCAAAAGTTTTACAAAAGGACAGGTAGAAAATTCCCTGGTCTCTCTGGCAAAACCAAAGTTGGTTTTGATAAGAGCAAGTTGAGATGTCACAAGTGCCATAGACTTGGACATTTTGCTAGAGAGTGTAGATCATCTGGATCTAACTCATCTGCACCCTTTGTGACTTTTCCAAGCAATAGCTCACAAACCAAAGGGCAACATTCTACCAGTTCTGATCATCACTCACAATTTCAATCATCTCCTGCATTTTTTGTTCCTCAAGGTCCAATGCCATATCCTTATCCATGTTTTTACATGCCTCAGTCTAGTCAGGTTCCTGTACCCATGGCTCAACAACCACATGCTCTACCTGATCCTCAACCATCTCAAACAAATCAATAATCTCAATCTCAATCACATCAGAGCTTTTTCACCCCTGAGGTTATTGACTGGAGCAGCTTACCAGATGATGTCTCTGGTTATTCTGAACAATTATATGCTGGTGCTGGTCAACATGGTGGTGAAAACCCTTTTGGAAATCTTGCTCTAATGGCCCTGGAGTCTACTGATGGAAATACTTCATCATCACAGGTACCACAGGTATCTTCTGAGGCTAAGGCCAAGTTATGTTCTGAGTCATGCATAGCTGCTTTTGTTTCAATTAGGGAAGCAAATGTAGCTTTAATTAATCAAAACCTTGACCTAGAGAAAGTAATTTCCAAAAGAAAAGCTGAGTTTGAGTCTGTTCTAAAAGAAAAGGATGAGGAGATTTACAAACTAAAATTTCAAATCACTGATGAAAAAGCAAAGGTAGAGGTCATTTTGGAAAATCACAAGAATCTTAAAGAAACACTTGCAGCTACTCAAGTTAATTGTGAACGTTGGGTAACATCATGCAAGGGATTTGAAATGCTTCTCAGTAAGCAAACAACTTCTAATGTGAAGTTTGGGATTGGGTATAATCATACCATACCTCCTACAGATTTTACTCCCAAGCTAGAAGTAAAATATGAAGGTGATTGTAATTCCCAAACCACATCATCATGTATCTCATCCTCAAGTGATAATTCAAAATAAGAGGATGAAGTCAGTGTTATTACCTCAGCTAATCAAATTGCTGATGGTCTCACTGCTTCTAAACACATGATCAAGAAGAAACTGAGTAATTCAGGTGTTGTCCCACAAAGTACTCAAAGTACTGAAGGGCAAAACACAACACCTAAAGAGCATTTCAAATCAGAGGAAAACAAGCATTGCTTGACAACTGCTGAAAAGTCCATCAGGAATTTCAAAAGTACCGATAGAAAACTTCTGAAGAACAAATCTTCAGTTGTTGCAAATCCTTCAGTAATTACCAAAAGTACTGAAAGGAAGAAAGTACTGAAGAACAAATCTTCAGTAGTTTCATCATCTTCAGCAGTTGATCAACAAAAGATGAAAAGGAAGCCATGTGAAATATGTGGTTTGTTTAATCATCTTACTGATGAATGCTGGTATAACAGGGGTTTAAAATTCAACAAAGAGAAAATCATTAAGAAGAAAATGCATAAAATGAAAGATGAATTTCAAACCAAGTTTGTACCACAATCATCTCAATCTGATAAACCAAAGTTTTTCCAAAAAGTTAAAAAGAAGGAAGGGGTTTATCACAAAACAGCTGAAAATATTCCTCATGGAATATCAAAAACCCAGACTAAGTCTGTGTCTTTTAAAAGGGAGGATGTGGTGAATCACAAGAACAAATCACCAACAAGTACTGATGTGTCAACTGAGTTGAAAGCTTTGACAACCAATCAGACACAACTTCTTATGATGGTTCAACATCTGTTGGGGAGAGTTAACCAATTAGATGTCTCTGTGATTAAACCATTGAAAAGGAAACCTAAGCCAAAATCAAAGGAATCCTTTTCAGCACCATCTACACTTTCAAAGGCGGTTAATCATGCAAAATCAGTTAGTTTAAAATCTGTTGATGAAAATAGACCCAAAACCAAAATGGTTTGGGTCTCAAAGGCTAACTAATTTTTGTGAAAAATGTAGGGTTCTTCAGCATGCCAAAGAAGCATCTGGTATGTAGACAGTGGAGGATCTATGCATATGACAGGGAGCAGCTCTCTTCTTCATGATTACTCTCAAGGGAAGAAGGGATTTGTTTCATTTGGAAATGATGCTAAGGGTTACATCATAGGAAAAAGATTTGTCTCAAATGGTGAAATAAGGTTTGATGATGTTAACCATGTGGAGAACC
This sequence comes from Flaveria ramosissima, assembly GCA_025215565.1. Taxonomy (NCBI): domain Eukaryota; kingdom Viridiplantae; phylum Streptophyta; class Magnoliopsida; order Asterales; family Asteraceae; genus Flaveria; species Flaveria ramosissima. Next base: position 32,210,304 of record CM046034.1, read on the forward strand.
TCAAGTATAATCTGCTGAGTGTCAGTCAAATGTGTGATAAAGGGCATGTTGCACTTTTCACAAGTCAGAACTGCCGGATTCTGTCTTCCAAAGTTTTGAACAAGATTGACAAGATATTGGATGAATATACTCTCCTGAAGGCCAACAGGATTGGAAGAGTATATGCCTTAGATTTATCAAAGAAAATTGATCTTAAAGGCCATCCATGTCTGTTCTCTAAAGCCTCTTCTCAAGAATCTGAACTATGGCATAGAAGGCTTGGTCATGTGAATCTTAAAAACATGAATCAGCTTATTCATCATGGTTTAGTGAGAGGTTTGCCATTGAAGGAGTTCAAATGTGATGACAACTGTCCAGCTTGCTTAAAAGGAAAGCAACACAAAGTTTCATTCCCTCCAATAGAAGAACCCAAGTCCACTGCCTGCTTGCAATTACTGCATATGGATCTCTTTGGTCCTGTTAGAGTAATGAGTATGGCAAATAAAAAATACTGTCTGGTAATTGTGGATGATTATTCCAGATATGTATGGACTTTCTTCTTACATTCCAAAGATGAGGCTGCTCAAACCATCATTAATTTTGTGTTGTATGTGGAAAGGCAGCACTCACTTCCAGTCAAATGTGTGAGAAGTGATAATGGCACAAAATTTAGGAATCACACTCTTGATGAATTCTATTTGTCTAAGGGAATCAAGAGACAATATAGCATTCAAAGAACTCCTGAGCAAAATGGAGTGGTGGAGAGAAAGAATAGGACCCTTATTGAAGCCGCAAGGACAATGTTGGCTGACTCAGGTTTGCTACTAACCTTTTGGGCTGAAGCTGTCAACACAGCTTGCTATGTACAGAATAGGGTGTTAGTGAATCAGAGGTTGATGAAGACTCCTTATGAGTTATTACATCATTTGGCCCCTCTAATTTCATTCTTTAGAGCATTTGGGTGTCCCTGTTATATTCTTAACATAAAGAATCTACTTCAGAAGTTTGAATCAAAGGTGGATGCAGGGTATTTTGTTGGGTATTCATCTACTTGCAAGGCATACAGAGTTTTTAATTGCAGAACAAAGATTGTTGAAGAAACTTTGCATGTCAAGTTTAATGAATCTCCAAAAGACAAAATTCCTCAAAACCCTGTGGAGTTGTTTGACTTGGACATACTGCAATATGTTCCATATCAGTCTCCATCTGTTATTGTTTCTGAGGTTCCATCATCTCCATCTGATGGTATAAATGCAATTTGTAGTGATCAGCTGCCTGTGTCTACTACACTTGATGTTCCTGTAGCTTCAGCAGTTCCATCCACATCAAATGCTGATGAAATCTCTGAATCCTCTACTTCATTTGAACTGCCATCTCATTCTAGGTTTCAAGAGTCTGAATCAACATCTGTTGCTGCTGAATCTCCTACAAACACTTGCACAGATATTATTGAGTATCAAGAACTGAAGAATCATCCAATGTCCCAGGTCATTGGTGACATCAATGCTGGTGTTTCAACAAGAAACCAATTGTCCAATTTCTGTCTCTATGCTCTCTTCATCAGTCAGCAAGAGCCAAAGAATTATCATGTTGCATTAAGGGGTTGTTATGAAAAAGGTCTGATTGATCCAAAGTTTGTGCCTAGTGCTGATGAGCTTGCAGATATATTTACTAAGCCTTTGGACAGTGCAACTTTCCATAATCTTGTGCTCAGGCTTGGTATGCTGCAACTAGAATAATTTGACAACTACTGATGCTCTTAGTTAATAAGTACTGATGAGCATTAGTATAAAGCTGTCAAAAATAAGTGCTGATAAGTCATTTTATCTTCAGCAGTTTTTATAACTACTGAAGACTAAACTACTTAAAAGTACTGAAGTACTTCATTTGTTGAAAAGTACTGATGTAGTTCAAACTACTGATGTCCTTTATAATAGATAAGTACTGATGACCAATAAAACATCTGAAAATCAGATGATCTGATGAGTAAGTGTTAAGGTCATTGAAACAGCTGAACTTTGTGAATTGACGACAACTACTGTTTCATTTCAAAACAACTGAAGCCAAAACAAAGTCTTCAGTAGTTTACAACTACTGATGACTAACACCAAGTCTTCAGTTGTTTACAACATCTGAAAGTTAAAACCATGTCTTCAGTTGTTTTCTAACAACTGATGACTCACACCAAAACTTTCAGTTGTTTTCTTTCAGCCGTTTCATAACCAATAAATACCTAACCCTAACTTCAAACTTTTCATAACTCACTTTCCAAACGTTCATCTTCCATTAATGGCGACCATGCAAATCAAACCTCGACACAACTGTGTCGCTTACCTTACCAAATCAGCCTTTTGGACCAAGTTTGATGCTGCCATTGATATGATGGTTGATTCCCAATATCACACAGCCTTCCTCTTGAATCCTACCATCTATCCCGATACCCTTCGCCAATTCTGGACAAACGTCACTGTTCATACTGCAGAGAATGATGAATCGATCACTCTTCAGTCGTTTGTCAACCAGAAAAAGGTGGTCATCACTTCTGAGATCATTCGTCAAACCCTAGACCTGAATGATGCCACCTATGTCACCAGATACCCCAAAGGCACCATTGAATTATCCTTTGTTAACCATGGCTATGAGGGTGACCTAAGTGCTACTACTATTATGAAGAAGCACTTCCATGATGCTGAGCGTCTCATTTTCCATATGATCAATGTCTGTCTTGCCCCCAAAACATCTTCATGGGATCGAATGTCATCCAGGTGGCAACAGGTATTGTATTCTATCCTTGAACGCCAAAGCTTAAATTTTTCTGAAATAATATTTTTGGAATTAAAAGATCTGGCAATGAAACCTGTGGCTAATAGATGGATATTATACCAAGGTTTCTTATGGCCATAATTCTTAATCAATTAAAATCTGATGGCCTTGTTGGCCTTGGAGTCCCTGCTCTGGTAGTTTTGCCAGAAGTATACTCCAGGCACAACTCAAATCCACAACTCAAAGAGGCTGCCAAACTGCTAAAACCCAAGCAGAGGGAACCCACAGCCTCCACCTCTAGATCTAAAGTCCCCTCCAAACCAAAATCCAAGAACACCAAAAAGGCTACTCAGGGAGTTGAGTCCCCTGATGATGCCCCTGCAGCACAAACGCAGGATGAAACTACTAGCCTTAATCCCCTTGTAGTTTCAACGACTCTACCAGCTGAAACCGCTCAGGTATCCTCTCAACAGGATCCTGATGCAACCAACATTGGGGAAACCACATTACTGGAATCTCTCTCACTTGAGAAGATTGCCATTGAAGAGCACCATTCACCCCATGTGCAATCCTTTTCACCTTTATCTCCCACTGAAACCACCCCTACAAGCCCAACTGCAGTCATTGCACAACTGCTGACTCAACTACATTCCTCTACCCCTCCCCAGAAACCTATTAACACTGGGAAAACCTCAACAGCTGAGGGAGAGGATTATAATGTAGTTGACAACCCACAGCATAGGGATTACAAAGTTCAATCTCCCAGTGTAAAGGAGGAGATTAGAACATCTGGTGAGGCTACCTCTTCCCCTGTTTCAGCACATGAACAGGATGAAGCTGGTATCATCTCTAAGACCTCACCAGAGGCAACTGCCAATGAAGGACTTCATCCTGAGGCAGGAAGTCCCCAGTTCCAAGACAAAGGGGCACATGTGAATAGTGATCTACACTCAGCACATGTTCATCCTGATTCACTTAGGAGGTCAGCTGATTCAGCTAAAACTGATGATGACCTGGGCTTTTTCTTTGAAGTTCTAGCCCAAAACACCATTCTTGAGGCTGAGGTATGCAGATTACAAGAACTGCTTGCCAAAATGTCTCAGGAATCAAGTCCATCTGCCCCAATTCACCCACATATGGCAGCTTCTTTTGAAGCTCTCCCAAACACTGAGCCACTCTCAACAAATCAGCCACCAGCCTCTGTTTCAGGCACCATTTCTCAGGGAGAGAACCCCTCTGAGCAAATGGTTGCTGCATTTAAATCTTCCTTGCCTCTCATCACTCCCATCATCACTACTATTGTCCATCAAACCATTGATGAGAGGATTTCCTCAAATCTTCAAACCCTTGTTGATGATGCTGTTTCCAAGAAGCTTTCTGACATTCAAACCCCTGAACCCAATGCAACCAAAAAGGGGGAGTCTAAGTCAGTGAAAGAAGATAAAAGAAAGAGAGTTGAAGTGGAAGAAGCCAAAGAGAAGAAAGGAAAAGAGATAATCACTTACAAGAGAAAGAAAAGTGCTGAACAGGTTGAGGATGAGAAGAAGTTGGAGGAAATGATCAAAGAAGCTGATGAGCAACACAGCAGATCAATGGATAAGATCATTGATCAGCTCTTCAGACAAAGTTTTGACACTGCCAAACTTGATTCTGAGATCAGAAGGCTAGAGATTCAGGAGATTGAAAATAGATGGGCAAGCTGCAATGAGAAAGAAAGGGAAAGATTGGAAGCTATGATCAGATTCTTGTCAAAACACTTGGGAAGACCTATCATTGAAGTAAAGTCTTGGTCTAGAGACAGTATTTTGGAGATAACCACCAAAATCTGCTCTTCTGAAACCTTCAACAAAGGATTGATCATAGAAGCTCTGGATGAAGCTGGTGCTGGGAAAAGGTCTGACATGGCAAAGTTATCCAAAGCCACCCTCACAACCAAAATGATAGAGCAGCCTTTACAATCTCCCTTACCAAAACAACCCTCAAAATCAACCTCACAGCCCCGAAAACAACCACTCTCACAACCCTCAAAACAACCACCCTCACAACCCTCAAAGCCAACTCCTTTACCCAAGAAACCCATTCAATCAACCACCAGTGATGCACCTAAGAGAAAGAGAAGGGTGTTGAGGATGGAAGAAGAAGAAGAAGATGATGATGAGGATAGTCTGCCAATCTCTGCTGTGATTAAAATGAAGAAACCTGAGCCTAGGAGTCAACCAACAACAATCACTCCTGACACTCAAAGGCAAATGGTTAAGGTGAAGATTGAAGAAGAAGAACAGCAGAAACAACACGATCTGCAGCTGTTAAGGATGGTTGATAAGGAATTTCCTAAGTCTTCATCCATACAAGCTATGAAGAAGCATGCTCAGAGGTTGTATGCTCTCAGATTTACTTTTCAGTATCAGAAAGAGAGAGTAAGGATTTGGCCTGACCCCAGAGTTAGTGACAGGATTCATAAGAAAAATATTCCAAGTAGATACAATGGCCAAGTAAGAAAGACTGTGGATGCTGTGATAATGCTGGCCATTGTAGTGTCACCCTGGGAAATCCTTGATGATTTCAAGCGAGCTTACAAGACTAAGACGACTCCACAAACCTTGTTAGAAAACAAAATGGTGAAGAAGGGGTTAATTTACAAGAAGCTTGAAGAAATCAGAAGAAATGAGCTCCAGTTGTTACTTGAAGGTACTCATCCTGATGAGTTTGCTTACGAAGAAATAACAACTGTGGAGCTGAAGAATGGAAAGACTGTGAGATACTTGTCTGAGTACTGTGGGCCTGAGTTCTTCTTTGAGAGTGAAGCTGAAGAACTCACAATTGAAGATAAAGTTGTTCTTCTAGAGGCCTATGTCAGAGAGTCTTACAGACTCATCATTGGGAAGTAGGTTTAATGATTGGGGTAACAGCTCTGTGTCCCAATTCCCCAAGACAGAGTTCCCATTCATCTTTTGCCAAACAAATTTTTTGAAACCTCTTCCTGGCCTGAGCTTGACTTGGTGATTTCTGAGCTGACCCAGAAAATATGTCTGCCAATAAGTGGGACTTCAATAAGCTTAAAGGTTTTGGCTGCATTGGTTCAGGGGGAGTTTGTTGGACCAAAAGAACCAATGAGCCAGATCAGAAAAACCTTTAAGTCCCACAGACATCACAACAACTGAAGAGATCTACATCAGCTGAAGAAAGAGTCTGAAGATAAAGTCTAAAGACAAAGTCTGAAGACAAATGTTGAAGACAAAATCTGAAGACCAAGTTCTCAGAAGTTGTCTCAAACAGCTGAAGTGTTTTCTTTTCAGTAGTTGTAATGTTTTACTTTTCAGTAGTTTCCTTTCAGTAGTTTTTGTAAAACGTCTGAAGTTCTTACACTTCAGATGTTATAGTTTCAGTAGTTGTAATTTTGTTTTACACTTAGCTTTTTATGAAGGTGTCCTCAGTTGTTGTGGACATCTTCAGTAGATTAGTTATTTTCAGTATTTTGTTAAATCAGTTAGATGTCACTATCAAGTGACATCAGCTGATGTCACATTCCTTTATAAAAGGAATGTTGACCTAGTTGTTTTCAAAACCGAAGCATTTGCGTGAATGAAAATCTTCCATTAACAGAAAATTTATCTCTCTATAATCGTCATAGTGTGATTGCATATTCATACTTGTCTTGCTTGAATTTGATCTAATTTCTGTTATATTCCGCTGCAAATTCAAATCTAATTGATCAAACTAGATCCGATCCTATCAACATTTGAACGGGAAGTTATAAATTTATGGTTTGTGATTGTGATTGTCATACAAGGTTGAAAACCGTATGATTAACTTTCATTCGCGAAACCGGTCTTCATAATAAATCCATGGCTAATGAACTAGAAATGGTTATTAGAAATCATATCACTTTAACTTTCTGATCATTTGCGGGTTCCCTTTTATTAGTTTGAGAAATCTTCAGTAATTGTTACGGTTTTCTAAAATTAATGGTATATTAGGAAGGAACCTGATCAACTCTCTTTTTAACATTAAGTTATGTTTTCAGAAATCGTATGTCAAATAGGTCACAAAAGATTTACCTACATTACTAGGGCTTTGATCTGAGCAGTAAACTCAGCCTGACAGGATCAAGTCACTACGGCAGTAGGATAGACGAGAAATCACGCCAGCTCATCTTTATAAATATTAACATAATTACATTAACCCATATCTTTAAATCACATCACCAATTCATCACGATTACATGAGTGGAGTCTAATTAGGATGATAACTTTTATTCCCTGGTTTTAAATCCAAACGCTTCAAATCTTAGTTTACTTTCTTCTATTATTGTTTATTTTTAAACCCTAAAAATCTTTCCAAATGCAAATTATCACTTTCTTTAACAAAAACCAAATCTGATAGTCAAACATCAAGTTTGTTGAGTAGGCTAGGTGTGTCCACGGATTGATACTCGGTTCTTACCAACACTATATTACCACACAACAGGTACACTGCCTTTTGTGTGTGTGGTTTAGTATTAGTAATAACCAATTAAAACTGAATCTGTGTAATAAATCTTTATCAAAATATATATACTATCTGCACCCATCAAGTTTTTGGCGCCGTTGCCGGGGATACACGGCAGTTTGAAAGACAAACTAAATTTTTGACTATCTTGCATATAACTTGTTAATATATTTTTGTTTAAACTTCATTTTTATTTTTAGGTAGTTTGCCTTATTTAGTTTAGTTATTTTTGTCTGATTCATTTTAAGCCTTAGTTAGTTTATGCTTCCTTAAGTTAGTGTATGTCCGACTCGTCTAGTTCTGAACTTGTTCCGCCTCTTCTGGAACCCGAACGACTTTTCCATCAAAGATTGCGCAAAAGATCACAACAAGCAGCACCAGCCATTGAAGAAGACATTTTGGAAGATACACCATCCAAAGAAGACATGGCTAACCAAGATGAGGAAATGAAGATGACACACTATGCCACACCGTCAATAGATGGTTATGAGTCTAGTGTTGTCCAACCAGCAATAGCGGCCAACAATTTCGAGATTAAGTCTAGTATTATCCAACTCGTAGAAAACTCTGTTCAGTTCCATGGGTTACAAGACGAAGATCCTAACGCTCACATCTCACGATTCCTTCGTATCCGTACGACCTTCAAAATCAATAACTGTTCAGACGACGCCATTCGACTAAGACTTTTTCCATTTTCACTTCGAGGCCAAACCATCGATTGGCTTGATTCACTTCTGCCTGGTTCCATCACCACATGGGCGGAAATGGCTGAACAATTCCTTTTGAAATACTTTCCACCCGATCGCACTGCCAAACTAAGAAGCAGCATCACAAGTTTCCGCCAAGACGACGATGAATCATTGCACGCAGCATGGGAGAGATATAAAAGTCTCCTTCGGAGATGCCCACATCACGGACTGGATCTGTGGCTACAGTGTCAAACCTTTTACGATGCGATCAGCGGAGCCCACAAGCAAGCGGTAGACCAAAGTGCGGGAGGAGATTTCGGAAGTGTCACGCCAATAGAAGCATATCAAGCCTTAGAAAGAGCAGCTAAGAAGAGCTTTGCTTACAATCCTTTAAGAACCAAACCCAGTTCTAAGGGTATTCATCAAGTAGACTCTGAAACCCTAATTGCAGCCCAATTAGAAGCTCTAACCAAAAAATTTGAACAACTGCAAAGCGAGCTAAAGAAAACTCCAACACGATGCAACACATGTGGAAATTCACACAAGACCAACGAGTGCCCACAAGGCATTATGATGGTTGAAGATGTTGACTACTTAGGAGGCCCAAACAACTCATACAATTCAAATTGGAGAAGCAACTCGAATTACAGAGATGCTAGCAATAACCAACAATCATCTTGATTCAACCGAAGGCCACCTTACCAACAACAGAAACCACCATACCAAGGTCCAAGTAGTAGTAACCAAGACCATGGAGCATCATCAATGGAAGACTTATTGCAGCAATTGTTGTTAACCACACAAGCCATAGATGAGTACATCCGAAAATCTGATCGAAGAAATAAGGAGAGGTTCCAAAGAAACGAAGCTGACATCAAAAGCAACAAAGCATCATTACAAACCATAGAGCACCAAGTAGGTCAAATAGCACAACAACTATCTGAAAGACCTCAAGGAGCTTTGCCCAGCAACACTGTGACAAACCCTAATGTTCAAGTCAAAGCCATCACCACCAGGAGTGGCAAAACCACTCAAGGTGATATAAGCAAAAGCAACCTGTTGTTATTGAAGAACCAGCAAAGAAATACATTCCACCACCACCTTATGTTCCACCACCTCCATATCCAGGTCGTTTGAGACAACAAAGAATGGAGGCACAATATGGCAAATTCCTTGGGTTGTTCAAGCAACTCCACATCAATCTGCCCTTGGTGGAGGCCTTAGCACAAATGCCAAACTATGCTAAGTTTCTAAAAGGTGTCTTGTCAAACAAAAAGAAGCTGGAAGAGTTATCACACGTGGTTTTGAATGAGGAATGCTCTGCAGTTCTTCAAAACAAACTACCTTAAAAGATGACTGATCCCGGAAGTTTCACCATACCTTGCCTAATAGGAAATCTTTCTATCAGTAGTGCGTTAGCTGATTTAGGTGCAAGCATTAACCTTATGCCTTATGCGGTTTTTGAAAAATTAAACCTAGGTGAGCCTAGACCTACCCGTATGCGCATCCAGTTAGCTGACCGTTCTGTCAATTATCCAAGGGGCATCGTTGAAAATCTCTTAGTTAAAATTGACAAATTCGTATTTCCTGTTGATTTTGTGATCCTAGACATGGATGAGGACAAAAATGTTCCTCTTATCCTGGGTCGACCTTTCTTAGCGACTGCTCGAGCCCTCATTGATGTTTGTACAGGCAAACTCACGCTTAGAGTAGACGAGGAGGAAGTAACTTTCGATATAGGCCAATCCATGAAACACCCTCAACATCATGATGAATCACTCTATTACGTTGATGCTTGCGATTCGATCATAAGCCGTCATTTGAAGGAAACCCTTCAAAATGAAGCTTGCAACACTCAATTAATAGAAGTCCAAATCACCGAACCCATCTGTGAGAACCAAATCATTCTAGAACTTGAAGTTGATGAAACATCATTTCATCAAGAAGCATTTGAGATCATTGAGCAAGACTTAGAACCAAAAGCCAAACCTTCTATCGAAGACACTCCAGTCTTAGAGCTCAAAGAACTTCCATCTCATCTTGAATACGCTTTTCTTGAAAACACATCTCAACTTCCTGTCATAATCTCTTCCGCCTTATCAATTGATGAGAAGAACAAGTTGCCCAATGTGCTTAAGGCACACAAACGAGCAATTGCATGGAAAATCATGGACATCAAGGGAATCAATCCATCCTTTTGCACTCATAAAATATTGATGGAGGAGAACTTCAAATCCATCATTCAACCTCAAAGACGTTTAAACCCGAGCATGCAAGAGGTGGTGAAGAAAGAAGTAATCAAACTGCTAGATGCCGGTTTGATTTACCCTATTTCTGATTCGCCTTGGGTCAGTCCCGTCCAAGTTGTTCCAAAGAAAGGAGGAATGACTGTTGTAACTAACGAGAATAATGAGCTTATTCCCACTCGTACGGTTACAGGATGGAGAGTTTGCATAGACTATCGCAAACTCAATGACGCCACAAGGAAAGATCACTTCCCTCTCCCTTTCATCGACCAAATGCTTGAGAGATTGTCTGGAAAATGTTCTATTGTTTCTTGGACGGTTTCTCAGGTTATTTTCAAATCCCTATTTCTCCCGAAGATCAAGAGAAGACGACATTCACCTGTCCATATGGCACATTTGCTTATCGGCGAATGCCCTTTGGATTATGTAATGCTCCTGCTACATTTCAAAGTTGCATGGTAGCAATTATTCATGACATGATTGAACACTCAATGGAAGTTTTCATGGATGATTTCTCCATCTTTGGAAACTCATTCGAGCAATGCCTTGAAAATCTGGAAAAGATGCTGGTTAGATGTGAAGACTCCAACCTTGTTTTAAATTGGGAAAAGTGCCACTTCATGGTTACGGAAGGAATAGTGTTAGGACACAAAAATCTCTCGAGCGGGGCTTGATGTCGATCAAGCCAAAGTCGACACTATTTCTAAACTTCCGCATCCCACAACCGTGAAAGACATCAGAAGTTTCCTAGGACATGCAGGATTCTACCGTCGTTTCATCAAAGATTTCTTAAAAATCACTCGACTAATGACTCAAATTCTGGAGAAAGACGCATAATTCGTATTTTCTGATGAATGCATTAGTGCATTCAAATTGCTTAAGGAGAGACTGGTAACTGCTCCAATCATGGTTTCCCCAGATTGGACGCTACCATTTGAACTCATGTGCGATGCAAGCGATTTCGCGGTAGGAGCTGTATTAGGACAGAGGAAAGACAAGCAACTTCACCCAATTCATTATGCAAGCAAAACCCTAAACGACGCACAAGAAAACTACACTACCACCGAAAAAGAACTTCTTGCGGTAGTTTTCGCATTCGACAGATTCCGCTCGTATCTCATCCTTTCAAAGACAATTGTTTACACCGATCATGCAGCCCTTCGTTATTTGTTCAACAAACAAGATGCAAAGCCGAGATTGATTCGTTGGATTCTTCTACTTCAAGAATTTGATATCGAAATTTGTGATAAGAAAGGAGCGGAAAATCTAGCGGCTGATCATCTCTCGCGTCTTGAGGTTTCAAGTCCTTCACAAACTGAGGAAGCCAAAATAAACGACAATTTTCCTCATGAATTCCTTATGCACATTCAATCCTCAATCGATGAATATCCTTGGTTCGCCGATTTTGCAAATTACTTAGCAAGCGGAATCTTTCTCAAAGGAATGACTTATCAGCAAAAGAAGAAGTTCTTTACTGATATCAAACATTACTATTGGGAGGACCCGTAACGGTTCAGAATCGGTGCAGACCAACTCATTCGAAGATGTGTATACGGAAGTGAAGCAAAAGAAATTCTAAGGCACTGTCATGAAGGACCCAAAGGAGGACACCATGGAGCAACCTTAACAACCAAGAAAGTATTCGACTCTGGATTTTACTGGCCCACGATCTTCAAAGATGCTCACAACATGGTACGCACCTGTGATGCATGTCAAAGAGCAACCAATATCTCAACACGGGATAATATGCCTCAGAAACCAGTTCAAGTATGCGAGGTATTTGATATATGGGGTATTGATTTCATGGGGCCATTCCCGGTGTCATTTGGCAATCGTTACATCTTGGTAGCAGATGATTACGTTTCAAAATGGGCTGAAGCTCAAGCCCTGCCTACTAATGATGCCAGGAACGTTGTCAAATTCCTTAAGAAACTATTTTCTCGTTTTGGTGCCCCCAAAGCTCTGATTAGTGACCGAGGAACTCATTTCTGTAACAATCAGCTTGAAAGAGCAATGGCACGTTATGGAGTTCACCATCACTTTACAACTGCTTACAATCCACAAGCGAATGGGCAAGCCGAAGTCACTAACCGAGGTATCAATCGAATCCTTGAGAAAACTATAGGTCAAAATCACAAGGACTGGTCTACCAAGTTAGATGATGCATGTCACACCCCAACCTTGACGGCGGAAACGTCGAGATGTGAGGGTTAAGATTGTTCACAGCCACACAACGCTATATTAGATTGCAAATATTATTATCATAATTCTTAAAATGAAATACAACCATAAGTCTCAAACAAGTAATAAGTTCAAACATAACTCAAAACATAACATAACAATTTATTTATTTAACTAGGTCCAAGTCCTAGTTTTATTGCAAGCTTCAAAGTCCACTTTAAACTTGGGGGTTTCCTGAAACATGATAAAAATAAGAGTCAACTAAAAATAGTTGGTGAGTTTCCAAGGTTTTCATACATAATATGAAAAAGGTTACAAGTAGCAATTCATGTCATAGATCATAAGCAAGTAAGGTTATAGAACACATATCGTTACAACCAAACCTCGACTTGATTACAAGTATAAAAGATTGGCTAAGTGTATTTGGTTCCCATGATGAACAAGCATACGTCATCAGGAGTCGGCAATACCTCGACTTTAGCACCAAATAGGCTTGTCAGGCCCAAAGATCTAAGACGCCGCCAGGCTAGCAATAGTTAATGATTGTAAACAAAATATGTATCTCATATAAGACTTACAATAACACAAATAACCATGACAAAAAGTAAAGATGAATTGCATGTGCATTTACAAGTATCAAGATGTTTACAAGTGTAAGTTTATACGGTTAACATGTTTCACCCCAAAAGGTGTGAAATAAAGTAAAAAGAGGCATGGAGAACTCACATGCCAAATAAGTATATGATGAAGATTAACAAGATTAATATACGTCGTTCCAAGATAAAACGTCACGAGACACCTATATATATATTTACAAGATTAAATTTAATAACAAGTTTTAATGAATTAATGAGGACTAAAGTTCAATTTGGGTATTTGGGCATTTTTATAAATATTTTAAATACAAAATATATTATTTATATGTTTAAATATAGAGAAAGTGAAATTGAATCGTTTATAATGATTAATAAAATTTAAATATAATATTTGAGTAATTTCTTGGAAATAATCATGATTTAAACAATATTATGTGAAAAGAAACTTTTAGACCAACAATAATTTATTAATCATTATTAAAATCCATTTTATAAGAAATTTTATTCAAACAAACTTTGCTAAGATGTTTTATAAATAAAACATTTTTATGTAAACTTAGAAAAATTTGTAGAAAATATTTGGAAGCTTTTGAAAGTATTTGGAATTTATAAAAATAATTTTTATACATTTTAAAAAATTTCTAGAATTAGTTTTAGGCTTAAAAAGCTTTAAAAATAAAACATGAGGGTGCCCGGGTTCGAACCCGGGACCTCATGTTTACCAAGCAGTGCCTTAACCGGTGAACCAATGGCCTCAGCCGCGGTACTTCTTGGCTTTGATAGTTTAAAAACGTAAACAAAAGATACCCCCCAAATTCCCTTATGAACCCTAGTTTGATCCGCACCAAAATTGGGGATCAAATTGATAATGTTAATCAAACTAATGTTAGGGCTTTTGTTCCTCAACTAGAATCGAGTATGTTCATGCCTTTAATTACCCGTATCAAAGTCGATTCGTTGATGATCAAATGAGGGAAGATTGCGGCTACGGTCGCGAATTGTTCCGGTTGCAAATATGAATAAGAACTGAATTCGTTGCACAGGATTCTCCCAAGGGCTCAAATGATGAAAAGCCCTTTGTTAATTGCAGTTTAGAGGGCTCGATTAAAGGTCTACGAGTAGCTTGCAGGTCACGACGAAATGGTTGATCGATCAGTGTGTTTTGTATGTTATTAGGTGAAATTGGTAATGGAAATCGATTTGAGGTAGTTAAACGATTGCTCAGGTTCAATTAATTGAGTTAATGTTGGTTCTTAATGTGCGAACGGCTACGGGTAGTAATGGTTTCGGTTATACAACGTTTGGGTGTTCTAATTGGGTGTTAAAGCTCGATTAATACGATTTATGGGGTTCGAATCGAGTTCAAGAACGGTTGGGGACGGTTTTAGATAAAAAAAACGTCGATTTGGTGGTTTTGGTGCCTCGCCGGACTTGGCCGGAGTCCGGCCGGCGAGGTCACCGGAAAAACGGGTATGAGAAGGGGGGGGGGTTTGGATTTGATGAATTACACCTTTGGTCCCTCAACTTTGATTTTCTATTATTTTATGCATAAAGTTTCCATTTCAAGTTTATAAAATGACAAATTAATCCCTTAACACCCTTAATTTAAGTTTTAAACATTTTTAGGTAAAGTTTTATTAATGTTATTATTATCTTTGTTTTTATTGTTACTATTATTACTATTATTATTATTATTGTTATTATTATTATTACCATTATCATCATCATCATCATTATTATTATTATTATTATTATTATTATTATTATTATTATTATTATTATTATTATTATTATTATTATTATTATTATTATTATTATTATTATTATTATTATTATTATTATTATTATTATTTAATTAACTTTGAACTTTTAATTAAATAAGGAACTATACATGAATAGCCCACCAAGTTTCATAAATAGCATAAATAAGTCAAAAATTAACTTTTAATTAACAAAAGTACGAGATGTTACAGTCTCCCCAACTTGAAAGAATTTCGTCCCGAAATTAAAAGAAATGAAACTATACAAATAAGAACGGGTATTTCTTCTTCATGTGCTCCTCACGTTCCCAAGTAAATTCGGCGCCACGTTTATTTTCCCAACGAACCTTGACGATTGGGGTTGTTGTGGTTCTAGTCTTCTTCATTATGCGATCCATGATTTCAACAGGTTTCTCGACAAAGTGCAATGACTCGTCAATCTGGATGTCTTCCAACGGGACATGCAGACTTTCGTCAGCCAAGCACTTTCTCAAATTTGAGACGTGAAATACAGGATGAACTCCACTAAGGTCGGAAGGTAGCTCTAGTTTATAAGCCACTTTCCCAATCCTTTTCAGGATTTTGAAAGGTCCTATAAACCTTGGAGCCAGTTTGCCCTTCTTTCCAAAGCGAACCACACCTTTCCACGGTGAAACCTTAAGAAGAACCATCTCCCCAACTTGGAATTCCAATGGCTTACGTCGCTTGTCAGCATAGCTCTTTTGACGACTTCTCGCCACTTCAAGGTTCTTGCGAATAATAGAAACTTTATCGGTCGTCTCTTGTATAAGTTCAGGACCAGTGATGAAGTTTTCGCCAATGTCGGTCCATCAGATCGGTGAACGACATTTTCGACCATAAAGTGCTTCAAACGGTGCCATCTTGATACTCGAGTGGTAACTATTGTTATACGAAAATTCCGCGAGCGGTAGATGCGTATCCCAATCGCCACCAAAGTCAAGAACACAAAGGCGTAGCAAATCCTCCAAGGTTTGGATCGTTCGCTCGGTTTGACCATCAGTTTGAGGATGGTAAGCCGTGCTTAGATCTAGTTGTGTACCCAAGAGTTCTTGCATAGACGACCAAAAATGTGAAGTGAAACGAGCATCTCGATCGGATATGATGTGCAGAGGTACCCCATGATGACTTACAATCTCATCAACGTATATACAAGCTAACTTTGATGTCTTGTAAGTGTCACGTATGGGTATAAAATGTGCCGACTTGGTCAATCGGTCAACGATCACCCATATGCTATCATGTCCTCGAGAGGTTCGGGGTAGCTTTGTTATGAAGTCCATGGATATGTGTTCCCATTTCCACATAGGAATCTCGGGTTACTCAAGTAATCCACTTGGACGTTGATGTTCAACTTTAACCTTCGTACATGTGAGGCACTTAGCTACATAAGTCGCTATGTCTTTCTTCATTCCAGGCCACCAATATTGACCACGTAGGTCCATGTACATCTTATCGGAACCAGGATGAATAGAATAACGAGTTTGATGAGCTTCGTTCATAATAAAGGTACGAAGGTTATCGCGATTTGGAATCCAAATTCGATTGGCGAAGTACATCAACCCATTGGGTTTCGTTTCCAATTGGGTTAGAAGATTATGCTCCAATTCATCCTTCATTCTTCCTTCTCGTTGTACCATTTGTTGAGCCTCCAGGATGCTAGACTCGATGTCACTATCTATTCTCAGGTTTTGTAGCAGTACGGTGGTCTCGTTGACATCTAGTCGGATCTCAGTATCGAACTCACCCAAAGTGTCAAACCATTAACGTCGATCGCGAATTTATTGGAATGAGATCATCTTGTTGTGAATCTTTCGGCTTAGTGCATCGGCTACAACGTTTGCTTTACCAGGATGGTAAGGAATGTCACAATCGTAATCACTAATCAACTCCACCCAACGACGTTGTCTCATATTGAGATCTTTTTGATTGAAAACGTGTTGAAGGCTTTTGTTATCGGTGTAGACTATACATTGCGTACCATACAAGTAGTGTCTCCAAATCTTCAAAGCAAAGACAACAGCACCAAGCTCGAGATCGTGTGTTGTATAATTCACCTCGTGCACCTTCAATTGTCTCGATGCATAAG